>VDFB02037033.1:0-10916 GCA_007258455.2 Sequoia sempervirens | reverse complement strand
AGCCTCACAGAAAAGCGATTGTCACACCAAAAGGAAAACACACAATGGCATAACTCAAAGACTTTGATATGAGGTCTTGGCGAGATCGGTATGTCTTGCCGATGGTCTCTCTGAGTTCGATATGACTTATGGTTTTTGGTATGAGTCTTGTTGAATGAGAATTCTCTTGCCGACTATTGGGGAACCGATATCGATAGCGAATACTTTGTGGCATCGGGGAGACACTATTAGTGTCTCACTAATATGCCAACAAATTTTGAATGCCATTTGATTGTGTGACCATCCTATGTGGCATCATGTTGGACTAGTTAGAGGAAGCAGTTTTCAAATGGATGACGGTTGGATTTTTTGTAACTGTTGCAACGCTGGAAAAATTGCATGCAAGGAAAAATCATCTACTCAATGGAAACTATCTATGATTGGCAATGGCGGATAAGGATGCATAGAAGAAAAAATCAGAAGGTGAATAAAATAAAAGCAGATCGATTCTGATTTGAAATGATGATGAGTTTATCGAATTGGTTGAGAGCTTTTTTGAGAGTTATTGAACAGTGAATGTTGTAGCTACTGTGAAATACCAGAGAGTTGTATTTCTAATTGTATGTAATTTTTGTTACTATAATACAAATAGATTCAGCTTGGTGTGGTGGGTTTTTTCCCGAAAGGGTTTCCCACGTAACTGCTATTCAGCTTGTCTTTGTGTATTTTCTCTACTGTGAAATCTCTCATGTGTGTCTTAATTAGATTGTAATTTGAAAATTAAAAGCCCCCATTGCATTCTTCCCTATGGATTTGACACATTAGAAAGTGTTTCCGCGACCCTTCTTTCCTTTTTACACATGTCTTGGGAAACCTTGTAGATATCATGTTAGGGAACATAACTTTCCCTAAGTATATAGATCCTAGTAGTTAAGTAGTGGACGTTAAGATTAATGGGACCCTCATTAAGAATACTTTGATAGACTTAGGGGTAGCAATTATTGTTATGACAAAAGAAACAATGCAATTACTTCAGTTAGCCAAACTTAGGCCTACAAAAACTATTTTAAAGCTAGTTGCTAGGTCAAAAATCAAGCCCAGAGGAATTATTGTGTGAGATAAGAGGGATTCACTACTCATGATTCTCTTCATTCTCAAGAGAAACCCATGGAATGAATTGCCCTTATCCAACTCAATACAAGATGAATGAAGAAATTGAAAAGAAAGTATATCTAGACTAATTATCATAACAGACTACTTCAAAACCTAAGAAATAAAAACTTTTAGATTCCTACCTCTGAAAAAGGAGAGAGGAGCTCTTGGCCAAAAGACTATAGCGTGGAATCAAGATGCCAGCGTGGTGCACTAGAGTCCAAATGATGCACTAGCGTCCTAAGCAACATAGAGCTCAAAGACTCAAACAGGTAGACCAAAGCTTCACTATCTAACCTAGATACAAGGTTTTTTCAATAGAATAACAAGATAAAAATTAGAAACCAAAAGAAAACACAAAGAGAGCTAAGAGGGAGTTTACAAACAACCAAACATCTAAATCCTTACTCTGAACCCTACCTTAATAGCTTGCACACAAGACGAGAGAGGAAATTTTTTGGGGCTATATAGGGGTTTCTTGTAGTCAAACCCCCACTTTGGTGTCCCCACCTCCACAGAAAACCAGATAAATAGAGAGAGTAACCGAAATGGATAAAAGGAAGTGGTGAAAGAAATCCCTGCTTTAAGAGGAGAACCCACACCACCAAATAGTAGATGAACATGTTGTGCAATTTTGCACACATGCCCCACTTGGAGTGGGGACCCTCTTTTTTGATTTCAGATGTCTCTTGGACCTTTGGTTTTTATTGGATTTGTCCTTTCGAGATCTCGGGATGTTGGTCTTGCTTACCTTGGTCTTACCCTGAAGGTTGAATCGATCAAACTTGGTTTTTAATGGACGTCTGGGTTTTGCCCTGGGTCTAGATTTTTCTGGCCACCCCATTTTCCGCAGTCCTCGTCCATCTTCTTCAATAATGTTGATTTTTGAAATCCGGGTTTCTGGTTAAATCCAGGATTTTTGGGGTCACGCGGATTTTCTCGGACTTCGTCGGAGTCCTGGAGGGGTGCGTCGTCCGTGAAATTTATGCTTACCAGGATAGTCTGGCTAGCTCATATTTTTCCAGAATTCTGTTTTGACCTCGAGTTTCCAAATTTTCTCAATATGTCTTATCAACCATTAATGCTTGAGGTACGTCCTCTTTGGCGCAAGTGTGAGCAAATTTAAGGGCTTCTAGGGCTTTCCCTCATTTCATTATTCATTTGCTATTTGCTCTAGCGCTTGAGTTTGTTCATTTTGAGATTTGGTTGGTGGATTTGGTCTGCTTGCGCGTGGATTCCTTGGACGTCTATGTTGATATTTTCGTCGCTAAGGCTCCCTGATTCGCAGTGACTTCCTCGGGCTCAAGGTTCATTCAGAAGTTGATCCATGGTAAGTCATTATTGACTTCTCCTATTGTTTGTACTTTGATTGAATCTTTTAGGTTATTGAATGGTGGTTATTTGGGTCGGCCCTTGTTTGTTTTCATGATCACATATTTATCGAATTAGGGTTTGAATTCACCTTTCCACAGGTTTTGGTACCTGCGTTGTGCATCCCTTTGTTTATCAATTGAATGTCGGGTACTCCCCTGTGACTAGGGGTTCTTGTTAGGGCCTTGACTTGTTGGCGCGTAATCTGGTAGAATTTGTGAAGTTAGTGTTTTGATATGTCTGCCCAGGATTGTTGAGTTTGGTGGAGTTGGAGCAACCCTCTTGTCTTGTGTCCAACTCGACCTTATTTGCAACACTTGAGATCCTGGTTTGCCCTAGTTTCATCATTTTGAGGTATAGTGTCTGAATTTCTAACTCGCTTTAGCTCTCATGGTGGAGGTTTGGCTGTTAAGTTTAGGGCATCATTATTTCGCCATAGGGATCCACCATTTGAGAGTTTTGGGGGTTTAGATTTGAGTGCAATAAAAATTTGGTTTATTGGGATTGAGTTTATGTTCGTTGGATTCGGATAGGGGGGTTTGTATGGTCATTCGATTAATGGTCTGCGCGTCAAACGATTGTCGGGTTTATAAAGTGTCCACAGAATTTCTGTGCACCCAAATTTTCCCGAATTTTGCCATTTTCCCAGAATATGACGAGTTCCAGAAATTTCAAGCTGTTTGCAGAAATCTGAATTGTCCAGATTTTTTTGATTTTCTGCCTAGTTCTGATTGATTTTGATTTTCGAAGTTGAAGTAATGAATTAAATGTTGGATGATGATTTCTTGTTGCTAAATGAATTAATCTCATGATAATCACACATCTCTTTTGTCTGTATTGGTGATTCATTTGATGAATGATGTCTTGGCAGCAGGAGTCCATCTGGGTTGGATTTCTCCGAATTCTGCCCCGACTAGATTTTCTCAGATTATTTCATTTTCCCGGATTTTTAAGATTGATGATTAATGATTTATCTTAATGATTTCATGTGGTTTTGAGGCTAACCTTTGATTGAAATATGGATGATAACTGGATTTTCATGAGGCTCCTTTATGACTGAAGGTTGAATCGAGTAAGGCAGTGACAGGAAAGGCCAAGGGAGATACCGAGGGATCCTTAGTTTCAGATGCGGAAAGGGTCAGGTTGGATGTGAAGAATCAATTACTGGATAGTAATGTGGCTTCAGTTTGGTCAGAGATCTCAGACACCAATGTGGGAGCTCGGAGATACAAAGAATTCAAAGAAAGGTTAGCTCAAAGGGATTTATCAGCCCTGACCAAGGGAATGGTGAAATCCGGACTAGCTCATGTGGCCGGATTTCCTCCTGCAACTCAATGCTATGAAATAATATTGGAGTGTGACTGACACTATGACTTTGATACTCAGAGGATTGTTAGCACTCATGGGAGAGTGTTGGCAAACTTTAATCCAATTTCCATTGCCCAGACATTTGATATGCCAGACTTGCCATGTGTGTGTGCCTTGGACATGGACTTGGCTAGAACTTACTATGAGGATGAACCTACCAAAGCCTAGCAAATGATCAAATCCTGGCTGGAAAAGCCAAAATCTCATTTCTCCAAGCTGCCTAAACAGCTACACAGGGTCAAGTTTCGACAGGATATATATGATGCAATCACACTGTTGAGCAGGGTGGTGGGCTTGAAGAGTGCTAGGGCATTGGAGAATTGGATGGTGCATGTTATTAACAAGATTGAGCAAGGCATCAATTACCATTGGGCAGGGATTATCAGTGCAATGATTGATAGACAAATGAGAGATGTGCTGGAGGATAAGAAATTTACCATGTCATCTTATGTGGTATATGTACTTGCCAGATTTTATCCATACAGGGGATTGGGTCCAAAAGGAACATTTGGGCAAGATGTCATCTATGAGGTGTACCCTGAGCTGCACCTAGGGAATCCAAATTATAGAAGAGAAAATGATGCATTCACTATGCATATCACTAGGTTGCTTCAGAACACAAAGCATGTGAGAATTTCTGATGGAGCCAAGGAGCTGATTAAAAGATATGGAGCCTAGTTTATACAATTCCCTACCTTCTCCTATATCAGAATTGATGGATGTCCCACTGCTCCATACAAATTGCCAAGATATCCCACTGACCATATCATACTCTTGGAGGTTACCCGACAGATATGTGATTTTGATGTTATTGTTAAAAATGAGAAGCACAAGACAGGGTTCGGTGGGGATTTTCCCTTGAAAATTGTTATAAGTGAGGTTTGTCCTTCAATCCAATCGGCTCATGCATCAGGGGAGGAATTGAGTACTTTTGGTTTCTCTTTCCACTCTAAGAGGGCAGGCTTTGACATCACTGGTGAGGCACAAAAGAAGGCCACTAAAGAATATTATCACAAAGATGATCTAGAGGATTACTGGGAAAACAACAAGGATGAATTTGAGGTGAGAAAGAAAAGGTATTCCAGTCTCCGAGTTGATGTAATCAGAATGTACAATGTCAAGTTGATTCCTGATTAGTTGGAAGATGATGGAAATTTAGTCCAGGATCATGCATTTGAATCAGTCAAAGATAGGCCCATTGGAGAGATAAATTGGTCAGAAAAGGAAATAACTGAGCTGGAGGAATTGATGGCTCCCATTCTGAAATCTACCAAGTCATGGCTGAAACATAAAGTATGGGAATTGGAGAGCGAGAAGGTACCCTGTACTTTCAATCTGATGGGAAATTTGAATGCTCATTCCACTTCAGAGGAGTCCGGAGAGGATGATTCTTCAGGAAAAACTAAGGTAAGCTCACCTTTTAAGATTAAAATTAGAGGCCCTAAGGAGAGTGAGCCTGAAAAGAAAAGAAAGCCTAGGGGGAAGAAGAGAAGTCATGCTGTAAGAATAGGTAAGTCTACTGAAGAGGAGGAACTTGAGAAAGCAGAAAAAGAAGACATTCCTCTGGAGCCAAAAAGGACAAGGACAACTAGGGCTTCTAAGAAGAAGGATCCAGAGACTTCTAAGGATAAGGTGAATCCTCATGTGGTTGATGTGGAGAGCTCAGGAGAGAAAACTTGGGTTTACTCAAGAAGGTCAAGAACTCCATCTCCCAAGGAGACTATGCAAAAGGCAGATGCTCTTCCAATGGTAGCCACTGTAGAACAGCAGAAAGATGCCTCTCCTTCATTGGATATACCTGAGTAAATGACTCATGAAGAGCATGAGACTAGTGAGGAGGTAGAACCATTTAAGGATGGAGAACTTTATGGCACAGCTGCTGAGTTTGAGGTAGGACATGTGGAGGTGCATCATTCCCCATTGGTACAGTATGAGGATTCTCCTACAAATAGCAAGGATAATAGATCCCCTGAGAAGGAGGATGTCCTTGTTAAGACTCCATCACCCCTGCAAGAGGAGGAGCCAAAGTTGGAAAACAAAGGTGGTCAGTCTCCTGAAAAGGAAAAGGATGAGACGTCAGGTCAACATGAAGAGGTTAAGAAGGATGAAATCCGGGTGGATCCTGCTGTTTCGGATTGGCTAGACAAAGAAATCAGGAGGAAACAAGTCATTGTTGAGGACACTCCTCTCAATTGAGATGAAATGTTGGCCAAGATTGGAAAGGGAAAGAAGAAGAAGGAAGCCAAGGTGGTTTCAAAGATCGAAAGGGATGAAGCTAGTAATAGGGCTATTCATATTGCTACTCATGCTGCTGGTAAAAGTAAAGATGAGGTCACCAGAGAGGATTATGATGTACAAACCATTAATCTTGGGCCTACTTCTATGGAGCAAGATATTGAAGAATATGAGGGGTCCAGTGCAGTGATAATTGGGAGATTAAGGAAGGAAACACAATCCAAGCATGAGCTAAAGAGGGAGAACGAAAGGCTTAGAAAATGTTTAGAAGATATAATGAAGCCTTTGTAGTCTTTTCACCCATCCTCCTCTGCTGCTGCTGGTTTTTTGCCAAAGGAGACCATTTCTAAAATAGAAAAGATGAAAGCCTATACTCTGGCTACAGTAGATTGGTTGAAGTAGGTACAAACTAAGGGAGATGATGCAATAAAGGAGATCCTTTCAACTGGAAAGGATGCAATAAGGGTTAAAGATTCATTAGATTATGTTTTATCTCAAGATAAAGAGGACACTGATCTCTTATTGCAGAAAACCAAAACAATCATGGAGTATGGTAGGAATCAGTTGGTTGTTGATGGAATTCTTTCTTCATCTAGGGTTAATGAGCCTTGGGAGTGGTTTGAAGCCTTGCAAATCCGACAGAAAGCCATCAAAAAGATCTATAAACAAAGGAAGCAGATGGATGGAAATCTAACTAGTGTTTATGATGGATGGATCGCCTTTTTTGAGGTAATGACTGGGAGAAGGAAGATCGCCCCTAAATACTTGAGTTTGGAACAATTGAAGGAATGGTGGCATGATTTCTATGCCCCTGATATTGAAAATTCTATGATAGGGCACCAATTGGATGATGTGGCTACTTATCTGGCTGTGGTGGATAAGTACTTAGAATATAAGGGTGATTGGGATACAACAGTTAAGCGGTCAAGGGAAGAAATTGGATCAATTGAATGTCGGCTCAAAATCCTACCCTTGCCACCTATTGCTGAGTTGGACAGGGTGTTTTTCAAGGTTCATGAATCATTGGATCAGAACAAGGATAAGGGAGGCGATAATTAATGCCAACTTCGTGGTTTGTGCTTCCCTATTATTATAGGGCATGTGTTCATCCGGGCTGCATTGAGGAATGTGTTTTGGCCGACCTTGATGATGTATCAGCATTTAATGTGTGCCTTATTTTGAAATTCTTGGGGCCGACTTGTTTTGGCTATTTTATTTTATAAATGTTTGGCTAGGCTGACATGTTTTGGGGGTTCTCTATAAGTGGAATTTGTGCCTCATTTGTAGGAAGTTAGACAGATAATAGAGATAAGCTAGACTAAGAAAGAGCTAGGGGAATTCTATAGTAGAGATAGTAGTTAGTTCTTTGGAGCAAATGCTGTAACACAGAACAGTGGAATTGTTGCTACCTTTTTGGTGATCTAATACAATTGGAGGCATTGTGGTTTCTCTGGTGAATTCTTTTGTGTTAGTTTATCTTGCATGGTACCTGTTGTTCCATATTTGAAATTGCTTGAAGATATAAGATTTGATGTTAAATTTGGAACTAGATTAGTTTGGTGAATAATGTTTATGGTTTCATGCTTGGAATGTTTGTAGCAATCCTTGGTCTATACTCCCAATAACTATCTGATTGTAGTAGACTGGTGAAGTCAACCTGGACCATACATCTATGTGTGCTTAGTTCGATTGTGGATGAATGTCTATGATTTGAAAATTTGTATGTCTTAGAAGATTGCACCTTTCTTGTGATATTGTGTTGTGGGTTAAACAGGAATTGGTTATTTGAGATTGGTCCATTCTAGGTATTTATCATTTGCATTATTCATCTTAGAAATAGTTTAGATTTCATTATATCTCTTATACCCTCATCTTTTGTTGTTTCTTTATCATTTGGTTAGATTTAGGATTCAATATCATAATATTGCAAAATTTGATAAGTTGGAAAGATACAGTTTGCTTGTAGTAAGGTCCGATTGTGATTACCAGCATTTTCACATATTATCTGAGTTGTTTATGCATTGTCATGACCTGACACCTGAGAGACCTTGGGGTGATTTTTAGTAACTTGTTGAAAATTGCCTTTCAAGAGAGATAGAATATTGCATTCTATCTGAGTTGTTGCCATGCAGAAAACACCATCAATAGAATTGACACTAGAAGGAGGGCCTAAATAAGCTCACTGGATCATTTCTTAAATGCCATTTCTCCTGAGAGATATAGAAGTACCAGATCTACCCCAGGAGAGGAGGATCTACAGGAATTACAGTTCCCCACTAGGTCAAGGAGGACTCAAGAAAGGGGAGAATCATCATCACCCATCCCTTCACCAGTATCATCTGTATCTTCACTTCCAGAAGTTGAAGCTATACCTATCCCTGAGGTAGTTCTCATTCAGTAACCCAAGTCTATCATTAATCAACCACCACCACCACTCTTACCAATGGATTTCCTTGCTAATAATCCATCTCCCTTGTTTTTCAATGTTTACAATGTTATGCCCAAGAACCCTGAGCATTTTTGTTCAAAATTTCATATTAATGACCCAAACAAGACCGCAGAGGAACATATTAGGATCTTCCAAACCTGTCTCAAAGATAGAGGAATTGCTCATGAGGATGTTGCTTGTAGGCTATTTCCTTATTCATTGGGAGAGGAGGCATTTTATTCGTACAATCACCTCCCATCAGGTTCAATTCTTAATTGGAGTGATCTTGAAACTGTCTTTTTGCAGAAGTTCAAAATACCTATTAGTGCCAATGAATTGTATCTACAATTCACTAGAGTCAAGAGAGAGGTTAATGAACCCATATCCAGCTTCAATAATAGGTTCCACCGTGCGTATACCAGACTTCAAGACCCTTATGTCTTGGACGATGCTATAGCCCTAGGAGTCTATTATGAAGCATTGGATAGCCTTACAGCAACCTTTCTGAAATGGAGACCTAATCCTCCAGCTCGCCTAGTTGATGCTTATATAGAAGTAGTCAAACTTAGCACAGACTTAAGGCAGCATTTGGTTGGACCATTGCCTTCTTTAGGGCCAGTTGCACATCCAAACTAGGTTCAAGCAATAAATTAGGAAATCGCCAACCGTACGCCAATCATTAATCCAATACCTCAATTGTCTTTGGTCCCACATCCTGGTCCCCCTGTGAGTCAGGTCTCTCCTATGATGAACTTCCCACAGCAGCAAGTTAACCAGCCCTTGTATTAGCAACATCCAACTGGTTTCCCTACCTACTTGTAGAATTCTGAAGTGTTGCATCAGTCTATGGGATCTGCTACAATGTTTGTTCCTCATCAGAGTAATCCAAGCCAAACCCCTTATGGAGGTCCAAATAACGATAGGGTTGATGAAATGGTTGAACAGATAAAGAAGTTAAACCTAGAGGTGACTTACTTAAAGAATCAAAACAACCAATTACAAGTTGCTCAGAGAAATCTATAATCCAATCAGAATCGAGAACATCCACAAGGGTAAAATTTTGATAGGGGACAGCGTAATGAAAGGAGTTACAACAATGACAGGGGATATAATCAGGATAGAGGTTACAACAATGAGAGAGGATTCAATAATGACAGAGGGTATAACAATGATAGAAGATAGAATTTTGATAGAGGACAAGGTAGTGGGCCAGGATTTGATAGGAGGTAGCCACAGGGATAGAACAGGACATGGAATATAGGACCTAATAATGGAGGAGTCCCTACTCCATTGGATCAACCTGTTAATCAATCTGCTAATCAGCCAGTCAGTCAAGACAATCCTAGTGGTGTATATCTGGCTGAGGCTGCCCTATCAGGGTAGTGTAGGCTCCATAAGACAAGCCAGCATTCTGAGTTGGAATGTCCAGAATTCCAAACTGCAGCCTCTATTTTCTAGTATGAAGTGGAGAATAATGCAAATGGTCAGGAGATTGTTTCCTCTATCCCCTATGACTCTCTTGTGCTGGTGTTAAACCATGCTCCTTTTCTAGTAAGTGAAGAAAATGTTCCAAAAGAGGAATCTAATTCCCAAGAATAAATCAAATCTACAATGGGGATGAGGTGGCTCAGTTATTCAATGAAGAAGTAACAAATAATAATGGCCCCCTGGATCAGGAAGAAGCTTATGTTGAAGAAGTGTAGATGTTTTAGAGGCAAGGTAAAGGATATGATTTAAGAGACATGCACCATAGGCGCCCGCAGGCTGGGGGCCCTTTCACCACTTCCATTCCTCCTAATAATTTTAATATCCCTCCAGACCCACGTGCTAGTAATAATCTACCTTTTTCACATGTTTCCAGGCAGTACTTTTCAAAGGAAAGACAAGCTCAAACTGACCCACAAAAGAAAAAAATTGTTCAAGCAGGTAAAGATAAGGTAGAGGAATCTTCTAAGGACATCCCCACTAATCTAAGTGAGGAGAAAATGGCTTTGTATGTTACTGAGGAGTTCAATAAATTAAAGGTAAACCTTTCAGTATTCGAGTTGCTAAGGTCCCCAGCAATTAGGAATGCAGTTCTAGGTGCCTATGGTACACATCTAGTGTCTTTGGATAAACTTTCTAGTGAGAGTGTCAACAAGGTTACTGGTTCTCATGTTGTGAAGACACAAAGCTAGGCTTATCAGACTAACTTTCCCCTTGGAGATAAAGGTAAGGAGAAAGACAAGACTCAAGTGGCCCAAGTAGATACTCAACCAACTTTGTTTCAAGGGAAGACGGATACTCCACCGTTCTTGATCTCTGTGCGCATATTCGGTAAGAATCTACATAACTGTTTACTGGATTCTGGTGCTTCTACTAATGTGATGCCATTTTGAGTATG
>VDFB02037032.1:0-11860 GCA_007258455.2 Sequoia sempervirens | reverse complement strand
AAGTCGAGGTCCAAGACCTGACATGTGGTTTCCATAAGTGTTGGCCCTACTTGGATAGGGAGCTTAATTGTGCCCTGTGACACTCTTTCTTGGTCATCATATGCTCTGATTGTTATGCCCTTTCCTTTGTCAATGGAATCTTCTGATATCTTTAACTGCTTGATGAGGCTAAAAGAACAAATGTTTAAACCTGCACCTCCATCCACTAGGACCCTTTTGATTTTGCTTTTGTTCACAATGAACTCTAAGTGAAGTGCACGATTGTGAGATGGTTGGGCGGGAAAATCTTGGTTGGAAAATGTAAGGAGGTTAGGCGTTATGATACTTCCGACCATATTTGAATTGTTCTCAGATCAAGATTCAAGGGGATGCTGATGAGGCTAATGCTTCTTCAGGATCTTTTATGGCTGATGAGATTTTTAACAACTCCATGATGGAGATGTGTGCGGGCGTTCTTTTGAGCTGGTCTACAACATTGTATCTATACGGAACGGCTCTTGATGTAGGTACTCTATTGGGTTGGGATGATCCTGCGATGGTGACCTTTCCGCCTCTTGTGGTGACTCCATAGTCTTCGGCATAGGCGCCTTTGATGGTGATGACCATGCAGTTTTCATTGAGGTTGGCAACAACTGTTTCGTACACATGATTTACACTGCCTTTTCCTTTATCCTTGTTATTCCCTTTGTTTCCATGATTTGGCATCGGATTCATGTAGATTTTAAGATCTTGATTCCCTGTAGGTGTTTCTACATTTATGATTGTTTTGTTGATGAGATCTTGGATGATGTTCTTGAGTCTCATACAATTATTTGTGGTGTGGCCTTTGATTTTGTGGTTCACACGCTTGACTTTCATTGTACCAAGGAGGTTTGACATCGTGTTCTTGGTAATTTCAAATGTAGGAGCTTGAATGAGTTTTTCGTCGATTAGCTTTTTCATGATGTCCTCAGCGGTTCTCCAAAGCAGTGTATTTTTGTTTGGGTAGCGTTTTGTTGAGGTGGTCCTCTTGGTCGCTGACGCTATTGATGGTGGGGATTATTGTTGGTTGATATGTTGTGTGATGAGTGTTTTGGCGTTGTGGTTGAATTTGCGGTGCGTGTGTATTTTGGCGTGGACCACTAATGACCACCTTGGCATCGACGACGCCATCATTAGTGATGTTCTTGTTTCTCGCCCATGTACGAGGTTTATCATTGTAATTTGAGGGTGGGCGATTGTTTTGTGGTTCGTGATATGATGTTGATTCGATGGGTTGGGTTGCAAGGGCTCTTTCGATGCTAAGCGCCTTGGAGATTAGTTGATCATAGGTGGTGATTCCCTAAACCTTGAGGTGGAATGACAAGCGGCTTTCAAGGTTGGTAATGATTGTGCAGACTTGTTGTTCTTCTGGCATGGTCCATTTGCTCCGATTGGCCTTGGATCGCCATCGTTGAAGAAATGAAGCGAAAGATTCATTCTTTCCTTGTTTCAGAGCGTAGAGTTCTTCGAGACTAACATCCATTGTAATGTTACAGGCGTAGTTTCTAATGAATGCATCTCTAATTTCTTCGAATGTCCTAATGCCTGAAGGTAAGTGAGAGAACCATTCTATAGCATTTCCTGCTAAGCTCCTAGGGAATAGCCGCATCAGATAAGTATCGTCATATGCAACCTCCATACAATGAACTTGGAATTCCCTGATGTGATCTTCAGGGTTTCCCGTCCCTCGATATTTGTCAAATTTAGGGATCTCAAATCCCTTAGGGAATGGTTTCATGTCTAGGCTCCTATCAAATGGATAGGGACACAAGTTACTTTGCGTTTTGGTTGTTCGCCCTGATTGAAGATCGAGTACTTGTTGTGAGAGTAATTTGAATTGTGTCGTCATATCATTTTGAGGATCAGGGGGTGGGATGAATGTGTTTTGGGGCGTTGCAATCGTGGTTTGGATGGGTGGGTTGGTTTGTGCGTTGTTCACTGGTATTGGTATGTTGTGGCGGGCAAAGTAGGCTTCTACTTGCTTTTGGATGAACAACGCTTGTTGTTGCTCTTGTTGTTGTTGCGCTAGGATTTTTGCTTGTTGTTGCACTTGTTGCTGTTCTAAAAATGCTTGTTGTTCTGCTTGTTTCTGTGCTTGTTGTTGTTCTAACAACGCTTGTTGTTCTGCTTGTTCTTGTTCCCACAACGCTTGTTGTTGGGCTGCCAATTCTGTTGCTTCTTGTTGTTCTTGATATTGTTTTAATGCTTGTTGGTACGCTTGCCATTGCGCTGCTTGTGCAAGAAGTTGTGCTTGTGCTTGTGCTTGTTGTGCTTGCGCTTGAGCTTGTGCTTGGGCTTGCGCTTGTGCAGTTTGTTGTTGCAATAAAAGTTGTGCTTGAGCGACTCTTTGTGCTTGCAGTGCTTGTGCGGCTTGGGCGGCTTGTTGTTGTTGCTGTTGCAATAAAGCTTGGGCTTGTTGTGTTTGTTGTGCTTGTAATGCGGCTTGTGCGGCTTTAGCAGCATGCGCAGCTTGAGCGGCTTGTTGCACGGCTTTTTGTTTCTGCACTTGTTGGTATCCTCTTTGAAAAGCGGCTTGTAATGTTGCGTCGAATTGGTTTGATGTGGTGAACGTTGGTGGTGGTGGGGGTGGTGGTGGATTTGGAATGGCGTTTGTGGTGGTGGTGAATGATGATGTTGTGTTGATTATTTGGTTGGTGGATGGTGTTGTCATGTTGATTGTGTGATTGGTGGGTGGTGTTGTTGATGTGGTAAGTGGCGTCGTTGATGTGATTGGCCCTTGAGATACCATACTTTGCAATGTTGTGGGGGTGTTTGATGATGTTGCCATTGCTTGCGTGTTTGTCGTTTGTTGTTGTGATGTCAACAATAATTTTTGAGTGTTTGGCAAGATGTTTTGATTGATGGTTGGGATGTATGTTTGATGGATACTTGGTAGAGGGGGAAGCCCTAAACCAAGGAGTGGTGTTGATGACAATGGTGATGGTGGGAGAGGTGGATATGTAAGGGGGGTGAATCCTTGCGAGAGTGTTGTGGTGTTGAAAATGCCCCCTTGTCCGAATATGTCTCCCTCCTCTTGTGAATTTGTGAGAAGAGGTGTTTGTGGTGCTCCATGAAAAGATGTTGATGATAGGTCATAATGTAAAGTGAGAGGAACATTTTGGTGTAATGGATTATGGAAGATGTTTTGTTCCACTATGGTTTTTGTGTCCAAGTTTTGGTTATTCACAAGGGGATGTGATTGAAGTTCATTGAGGAATGTGTTTCCCTTGTTAACGTTGGGTTGAATTGGAGCAAATGATGTTGTGATTTGCGAGATATTTTCCATGACGTTTTGAGATGGGTGTGTAGATGAAATGGGGATGGTGGATGAGATTGGTGGAAAAGATGTCTCTACTATAGTGGTCACATCAAAATCCCAAGGCAACTTGGCCCCTTGTTTTGTTAGTTCAAGCATGTACAACGAAGGGTTGAGTCTCATCATGATGTTGATGATTCTATGGTTGTCCAGCATTTTGGAGCATTTCACCATTTCTTCACGAGACATTCCAAAAGTGAGGTCCTCCCCTTGATTTTCTTCTTGTAGGTTTTGTGATGATGAGGGGACCAATGGATTGCTTGATTCTGCAAGATTCATTTCTGCATTTGTTTGGCTAAGGTCACTTGAAGCGGGAGTTTCTTTGTGGGCTTCCATACTCTTCTTGTATTGAGATCTCGTTAGAACCATAAAACAAGGATCAATCTTCGAGAATATGGGAGATGAATCTCTTGATTCCTTGGATTAATCCCTATTTTATGTCCCAAAGTGAAAGTTTTTAGGATGCTTTTAGGATCAAATGTGATGATGATAAGATGGTGATGTTTAAAGATGGATGTTATGGATGTTTTTGGCTTTTGATTAATCTTGAATAAAATAATAGGCTTTGGATTTTTGATTGGTTTGATTTTTTGGATTTTTGAGACTTTGTCTTTGATCTTGATTTGGAGTTTGATTTGGATTTTGAACAAAAAGACCCTAAGATGTTTGATAATGATCTAAAGGATAGTTGTGTTCAAAGGATGATGATTTGGATATGTGTGAGGAGAAAGATGTATCTACCCACCCCTACCCAAACGAAATGATTGTTTCACTAAGTATATGGAGAAGGATTCATCTACATACACTAAGCTAGACAAGATGATTTGGATGACTTTGACTAAGGATATGCAAAAGGATGTATTTACACATTCCTAGCCAAAAGGTGTTTTGATAAATGTTTTCAAGGACTTGGTCTCAATGAGTTTGGATGATTGCTTGATTTTTTCATAAAGCCTAGTACTTCAAGGATGATTTCAATGTTTTTCAAAAGATGATTTGTGAGATGGATGTTTTGATGTTTTGAAAAATGGATGAAAGAGGTTTGATTTGTTTTGATCCCTAGATGAACCTAAAAAGACCACTTTGTTTTTCTAGACCTAGGTATTGAAGAGCATGCATATGCTTCCTAAAGACCTTTGTTAACCAAGGAATGATTTGAACATTTTGAATTTCCAATCAATGATTTGTGCTTTTGGGATTTGGAGTCTTCAACACACATGAAAGTTCATTTTGCTTAGCTTTGCTTAATGGATTTGTTTTACCAAAAACACTCTCTTCGATTAAAGTTTCAAACTAATATGTCCAATGTCTTAATTTCTTTAAACCCCACAAGATATTTTATGTGGAAATTCAATGAACTTAAGGCAAGGGTTTTCCTATTGTTTACCAAGAAGACAAATTGAGGTATAATCCAATGCTTAGGAACCCTACTTTAACGTGAATCCATTGTGGAAAGCAAGTATATGGATTGAGTCAATGATATTTGTCTTAAAGAGGGTTTGAAATTTTGAGAATCATGTTGAATGCTTTGTTTGCAAAATGTTTTCGGTCACACATTGTGTTTTTAAACAAAGCAATACCATAAATCCCTATGGATGTAAGACAATATTTTGCTGATTCCCACTTGACAAGTCCAGCTATCAGCCATTCTAGTGGATGGTTAGGATGCTTTGACCCCACTGCTCTCCACGCTTCATTAACGCCAATCCTGGCAGCTACATCAACACCTTACGAAACTCCCATGGCATGCTTTCCATCTCTACTAGGAAGACCAGAAGAGTGTGGGGTGGCTTCTAATGACCGCTTCACCAACAAATAGATTGCTGATTTTGGCAAATTCTAGCACATGGGTTCTAGTGTAAGACTTCTCTCGCTCTGCGGAGATTGACCCATACGGCAAGAGTCCCCTTTCGGATCCATCCTGTCGGAGCCAACCGCATGATTATGGCGTTTAACCAAAACCCTCATTTATATCCCGGCTGGAAATACTCTTGGCTTTAGAGTGTTACCGGTTGAGTCGTCGCTTGGGTGAGTACTTTTTCCCCAAGGCAGGCCCTCTAAGATAAACAAAAGTGAGCAAAGACACAATCCGTAACTCGATCGATCTTTGATGGCACAAAGAAAGAGAATGTACGCGAAAATGCCCCTACTCACACTCGCACAAGATGTTCAATTCTTAAGCCCAAATTGAAGTGTTTCAAAGCAATAAAATGTATTTTGAATGTTTCTCTTGCACCCTAGATCGCGCATCTACGCTATGAGAGGATACGACTCAAAAGACACAATCACACAATCACCAATTTGTTTGTTTTAGAGTACCCTTCAAAGCAATTGTGAATTCGCTTTTAAGCACCAAATGAAATATGAAGATTGTTTTGCTCAATTTTAACCCAAAACTAACTCTAGCAAGTTTGTCCTAAGATCCGCTTTTTAATCCCTTTGCAATGAAAATCAAATTGTTCGCTTTTAGACCCAAATGAAAAATTAGGTTCTAAAATGAAAAGAAAACAATTTCTTGAAGTAGTGTTGATCAACACTTAAAGTGTTAAAAAACACATTGTGTTTTCAAAAAAAATCTTCCCCTCCTTTTGTTTTCGTTTGCTAGCCTCCTCCTTGTTGATTTTTTGCTTTCGCTTTTCCTTGTTCATTTGTATCTTTCACCTTTCACTTTTCCCTTGTACCTTTTCGCCTTTGTTGTTCGTTTGTACCTATCAAACAAAAGATACTTATGTGAGGATCAAAATATTAAACTTATTTTGATGATTAACTTTAAATGATAACATGATTTCAATTGAATAGATCCATTAATTACAAAAGACGAGTTCTTTAAAAGAATCATCATAAATTTCAAATCATAATGATGAAGATAAGTTATAATACAAATCTAATAACAATGAATCATCTTTAAAGAACCAATCTTTCATAAAATAAAATAAAATATATATTACCATAAATTGCATATGTTGACTATTATATTAATCCAAGTGATACAATAATATAAAATCACGACTCTTTAATCCAACCAACTTCCAAAATCATTCACTAAAGCCACATATCACCAAAAGATCAAATGCAACTACCCTATAGAAAGACTTTTGACTCTTTAAAGCAAATGCATATGGTAAGAGTAAAGTTGCGGGGTTTAGTTGGGGAGTTTCCAGAGAAACTACAAGTGGCAAGTGTAAAAGCTAGCAGTCGTTATGTTTAAAGGAGATTCAAGCCAAAGGAATTTATGACCTAGCCTTCAAGCTTATGCATTTAACTGTCCCAAACTCGTGCCTAAAAAAAAAAGAACCTTGACTTTCATGCAATTGGCAGGCGTAGAGGCAATCTCCATTGCTTTCTGACAGAGTGTAGTGACTGTAGGAAAGGCACGATAGGTTGAGATAAAAGGAGTCAACCAAATAATACAAACAAATGCAGAGAGTGGCCCAAACTAGAAACATGGAGAGGGTGCGTAGATTAGTATAAAGACAGCAGCCAAACAAACGCATGGACGCACCCCTGACACTTCATCTCAATAAATAAATCAGGAAGTCTGAGAAAAGAACTAAATCATGAACATATCATCAAATGTAACTCAATCCATTTAAAACAAAATAACCAGGTGCTAAACCATGACGCCTTATCCTGACATTAATGAGCAGCGACTAAAATGAATGCTAAGTGTTTCGCCAGTTTGACATAGACGTCTTCAATCATCATTCCTGCATAGATATTGGTTAGTGATAGCAATTATATTAAATACGCCAGACAAACAGGAACTATCATGAATTCATTTGCTGCGCCCCTCATGACTCCATTTAATGCATTTATTTGATGTGCTCCTTACAACTTTCCCTTACAGACATACAACGAATCAAAGTGCAACTGGAAAGACAATAGCCGCGCCCAAAGTATTTTGAAGAGATTTTCAAAATATATATATATTTTTGGTGGGTGAAACGTGTGCAGGGATTTAGACAAAATCTTCTCTTCAGAAGCTAAAGGGAATGGGGAGAGATGGCCTCCTGATAAGTCGCCTCCTGTCTTGTACTGGCTGTAGCTGGAAGTTAGAATGAAAAGGTAATAACAACACGATTTGTCATGAGGTTAAAAAAAAAAATCATTTTTTTTTTTTTACAGACCAAACGTCTCCATAAATGGATATATCTAACACCAAGCTGTCTACCCGCCTCAAGTGTAGAAGGCACAAGACACGTACTCATCCAAGATATTATTGCAGACTTACAAGATATCGCTGCACACCATATGAGAAGCTAAAGTCAATAGATTAGTTGATAATATTTATCATTGAATGCCAACAACATTATGCACTTAGAAAATGAATCTTTCTTCTATAGAAAAAAAAAATAGATCTTATCAAGACTGAAGATGCATTTGGCAGGTCTGAATTCAAATTTGGCAGAGATATCGGTGACAGTTTAAAAAGAAAAATAAGAGACACGCCCCAAGTTACCTCAAAAAAAATCTTCAAGCTAATGTAATAGGTAAATCTGTGCCTTTGTTATAGCAGATGTCAGAGAATAAAGAGTAACAGATTGTCTACAAGTCACCTATGATGAAGCATAATAAAAACACAGGCAAACAGTACCAATATAATGCACGCCAATATATAGAAAAGATGTATCCACAAGGGAACAGGCCGTAAGAGAAATCTAACTATGAAGAAGATCTTTTTGAGATAGCCATATATTTCATTTTATTTTAAAAAAAAAACAAAACTGACTCATGGCTGCCAGGCCAAAATTCTAGCCTTAAATAACTCAAGTATGTTATCACCATGTGTTTTTAAAATCCATAGATGAAATCATGCATGTAGTCTACAGATACGGGCAAGTGATTTTCATTGATGCCTTTAGAATCTGGAAATAAAAGAGACAATAGATTTCATGATTAAACAATAGTCTAGTATTTAAACATAAGAGCATATGCCTTTAAAGTCTATAAACATAAAATCAGAGACTCTATTCATCATTTTGGGGGTGGCCGCCTCTCTAGCCAAGATGAAGTACCTAAAATCTGCAATGTAAGACCAACCTCAAAAACTCATTAGAAGGGTTAGTCTAAACACACAAATCTACAAATACCTCCATGAAATAAAATACCTATGCTAAAGAAATGCCACAAGTAACAAAACAACATCAAAAAGACATTTCAAAAGCATGATAATCACCTATTCCATGTTGGATTGGTGTCACATGTGCTAGTGACCCTTTCCCAACCCTTGATCAAAGCTCAAGATGATAAAATGCAAATGGAGATGATGGAGCGAAATGGACAAGATCAAATCTCAAATGAAGAGAGTAACCTTGCATAAAATTGTGGATCCTTGAATGAGAATGAAGCCCCTATCTTATAGATTTTCAAAATGCTAAGTGTTGAAGAGGGACCAATGTGGGATCAAAAACAAGCCAATGAGTTGAGGACACTTGTCATCATGTGATTAGTTGATGTATGTGCAAGATTTGGGAAGAGTGTCCAAGAGGGGAATTTGAATTTGAATTTGCCATAAATGCTGAGAGGGGGACAAGGAAAAACAACAATAAATGCCATGTTTGACTTGTCATGTTGAGGGAAAATGATTGTTTTAATAAATCAATAAAATTGATTTATTGTGCAAGTGGCTAGGTCTAGATAATGCAAGTGGGATGTGATTAGCATTAGATTAGGATTAGATGATGATTATGTTGATTAATGCTGATCAGATGATTTGACTTTCAAGACTTTGATAATTGATTTATTTAAATTAGAAAATGATTGAATATGATTTAGGATTTGATTTAAATGAAGTCCTGATTTATTTAATTAAATGGATGATGTAGGATGAATATTGAATGATAATGTTTATTCGAATGGGATAAAAATGCACTCTGATTTCATTTTGATGAATGGTCCTAATGCACATCTAATTTGATCAACCGAATGTAATGCATAATGTTAATTTTGCATGTCTACACAACCTTATGAGATTCATCATTCTTACTTATTTTGTAACCAGTAACCATAGGAGTACATACATGTTTAGAATCTTCCATTCCAAACTTCTTCAACATTTCCTTGACATAATTTGATTGTGAAATGAATATACCTTTCTTTTTTTGATTAATTTGAATTCCAAGGAATAAATTCATCTCCCCAAACAAAGACATCTCAAACTCTTTTTGTATCTCTTCTACAAATCTCTTGCACATAGCTTCATTTCCTCCAAAAATTATATCAATATACACAACCACAATCAAGATTTGATCTTTTTCAAATTTGAAGTAAAGACTACTATTTGTGATACCTTTATTGAATCCTTGCTATATTAAGTAGGTCTATCTAGCCTTGCATGCCAAGCTCTAGGAGCTTTCTTTAGTCCATAAAGTGCCTTCTATAACCTACAAACCATATCTGGTTTGTTTGATAATTGAATCCTTCTGATTGTTTAATATATACTTCTTCTGACTCACCATTCAAGAATGCAGACTTCACATCCGTTGGATAAACCTCAAAATATTTTTCTGTTACAAAAGCCAAAAATATCTTGATATCTTCCATTCTTTCCAATAGATTAAATGTCTCCTCAAAATCTATTTCTTCTACTAGAGAGTAGCCATTACATACAATTCTTGCCTTGTTTCTTACCACTTCTCCATTCTCATTCAGTTTGTTCCAAAATACCCACTTAGTTCCAATCACATTCTTATTTGTTGGTCTTCGAACAAGTTCTCAAGTCTAATTCTTATTAATTTGTATTAGTTCTTCTTCCATAGCCTTGATCACATACTCATCTTTGCATGCTTCAATCACTGTTTTAGGTCGAACTTTAGAAAGTAAATATATATTTACCTATTTTTCAGCCATATCACCTTTTCTCCTTGTCAAAACACCTTTGTTTTTATCACCAATGATTTGATCTTCAAAATGATTCTTCTACACATACATAGGAGTCTTAGGGATCCCTTCCAGAACTTCTTCCTCTTCAATCTAAACTTCTTTCTCCTTACCTTCATCTCTGTCATTTTATCTGCAAGAGGACTCATCTAATTCATATCTATATATCACCATATAATTTTTCTTTAAGTCTTCATCCACTTTGACACTTGCACTCTCAATAATATTCTTCAGCCTCTTGTTGTAGCTCTAGTAAGCTTTGCTTCTTGTAGAATATCCAAGGAAGATACCTTAATTAGATATTGTATCAAACTTTCCTAAGTTTTCTTCACATCTCTTATAATATAGCAATTGCTTCCAAACAATCTAAAGTATTTGAAAGTAGGGATCCTTCCACACCATAACTCATAGAGAGTCTTTGCACTTTTTCTCTTGCTTGAACTATGTTAAGAATGTAAACAACAGTATGAATTACTTCTCTCCAATAGAATTCTGGTAGGTTTGCATTTTTTTATCATTGTTCTTGTAGCTTTTTGAATAGTCCTATTCTTTTTTTCAAACACTTTGTTCTGTTGAAGAGTCCTCGGAGGAAATAAATGTCGAGCTTTATCACATGATTCTCACAAAATTTGTTAAACTCATTGGAGGTGAATTCCCAACTTATTTGAGATCTCAAACACTTGATTTTCATGTCCATTTCATTCTCAACCATATGTTTGAATGCTTTAAACTTATCCAGAGCTTCTAAATTTTCTTTGAGAAAATTAACCCATGTCATTCTAAAATAATCATCAATCAATAGCATGAAATACATGTCACCTTGAAGAATTCTTACTCTAGTAGGACCACAAATATCTGTATGCACCAGCTCCAACAGTCTAGTAGTAGATTGTTCTTTGAATTTGAAACTTCGTCTTGCTTGCTTCCAAATTTAACATTCCTTACAAACAACATTGAAGGGTTTTGTAATCCTTGGAAGATTTCTCACAACTTGAACTGAACTAATCATCACTAGGATATCAAAATTAATGTGGCACATCCTTTTATGTCATAGCCAACTTTCATTAATCTGAGTCATAAAGTAATGACCATCAAAACCCTTGAGCTGATAAACATTTCCATCTATCCTTCTTCCAGCAAAAACCATAGTTTCAGAACCTTTTTTGATCTCACATCTATCATCCTAAAACATAATATTATATCCTTTGATACTAATTTGTCTAACACTCAAGAGGTTATGTCTTAAACCTTTAACATAAAGAACATCATCTATATTATGCTTGCCATCAAAATTAATAGAACCTTTTCCACATATCTTAGCGGATGTATCATCACCAAACTTAACTAAAATTCCTTCATATTTCTCATATTTAACAAACTTACTTTTTTCACTAGTCATATGATTTGAGCATCCACTGTCTATGATCCAGTTCTTCTTCTCTTCTCTAGCATGAAAAGAAGTCACCATAGCATTATGACCAAATTTTGGAGCACTTTCCTTCACACATCTCTCAGAGTTAGTAGAATGAGATTCAAATTTCATAGCCATAAACAATAATTCACTATCCTCATCATCCCCATAGTTAGATTCATCATCAGATATACTAACATCTTCTCTAACATAGTAACTTTTCTTAATTGCTT
>VDFB02037031.1:0-28172 GCA_007258455.2 Sequoia sempervirens | reverse complement strand
GACTTAAGTCTATAGCTAATGGACAAAGTAGCCTGGCTACACATGTGCACCAGGCCATTGCAGCAGTTCCTCATCGACCCACATGCTATTTAATGCATTTGCTTTGCATGTATGCATTGTGTGGCTGCACTTCTGAGTTTCAATCTCTTTTTAAAATTATTTAATCAATCCATGCCTTCACTTTTGCTCAATGAACCTATGCCTTTGCATTTCCCTCAAATTGTCTATACACAACTGATCTTAAAAGCTATTCCCACAAATAAGAAAAGCCATAGATCTTCTTTGATCAAACAATGCTTTTGCATTTCCCTGACTTTCTATAAACAGAAAAGATATGTCAAACTATTCTCTACATGCCACTTAATTCATGTATATCTGAATAGCTCTTAAAATCATTTGTTCTTTGAAAAAAAAATCAGTCGCTTAGAAGTACATAGCAACAAAGGAATCCAATAACACAAAACATTTAAATATCATAGACTGAGATTGACAATATGAGCAAAAAAGATTCTTGTCAACCAATTGTTGCATGTAGACAAAGCTACCTAAAAATATTGTTTTGTGTTTGTGGCACTAAAAGTATACATCATGCATTGTACTCATTTATCCACTTTGGCAATGTAACAAGAATAAGTACATACAATCCTGCTAGGGGACAATGGATAACAAGGTCAGGTTGAAGAATTAATACTATTTTCCCCTTGTGCTTCTATTAAATTGTTTGCTGTGTGGTATGTTATGTAAGCTTCTGCTACTACTCAAGATCCATTTTCCAACATATATAGAGATTATTAACTTCCAAGATCCTCGACAACATGATTCATACTATCGAGTGCTATTGAGTGAAAGCACATAAGCGACAATGTTAACAATTTAAGATTTTGTAATCTAGATACTAGTGTTAAATGCTATTCATACTCAGCATTTGCTATACCCAAACACATTAGGTTACACGAAAAACAAAGAAAATGATAGACGTTGACACCTATGAATTAACTAAGTGCCCCCAAATATCAAACATTGACTATGTGCTTAAGAGCGAGGGACTTTGTAGATTGAGTACTTTTGCATACAATGTTGGTGATTGTTTGTTTGACTCGTTACAACTATTGCTTAACAATCGTTACACATCAATTCAATTACGAAATGGAGCTATAGATTACTTCTTGAATTGCCTTAAAAACAAGGACAAAGAAGCAATAAAATCATACATCTATGAACTAGACCCTGATACTCTATATACATTGCACAAAGTACATGATCCACAAACATACTTCCGCAGAATGCGGTTATCTACACAGCCACAAGCTGATTGCACAGAAAGTGGATTGTGGGGTGACCTATTTTGCATTCACTGGATATCCAAATGGTTGAATATACAAATCTCCCTTTGGTCAAGAACAACAGCAAGAAGGTACTTACAGTTCAATAGTTCTGACTACACAGAATCAGTCTCTATACTATTTCATGACATGAATTCTTTAAGTGGACACTTTGAACCATTGTTAGAAATTGAAACACAAAAAATAAGTTCAAAATAGCCCATAAGTTCACATGAAATAAAAAAGTTGTGCCCAAAGTATCCTCAAATATCAAACATTGACAATGTCCTTAGAGCTGAAGGCCTTTGTAGATTAAGCACATTTGCATACAATGTTGGTGATTGTTTGTTTGATTCGCTTCAAGTGCTACTTAACAACCAGTACACCTCAACTCAATTACGCAATGGAGCTATAGATTATTTCCTGGCTTGCTTTCAAAAAAGGACAAAGAAGCAATTAAATCATATAACAATGAACTAAATCCTAGTACTCTATATGCATTGCACAAAGTACATGATCAAGAAACATACTTCCGCAAGATGCGATTGTCTGCAAGCTCATGCATAGACCATGGTGAGCGTGGATTGTGGGGTGACTTGTTTTGCATTCACTGGATATCCAAATGGTTAAAAATACAAATAAGCCTCTGGTCATTGACAACATCAAGAAAGTACTTAGATTTCAATGATTCTGGATATACAAAATCAGTCTCTATACTGTTCCATGATATAAACCCTTTGGCTGGACATTTTGAGCCGCTTCTAAGTATCAAAGCCCAAAATCTAACTCGCCTATGCTCAACAAGCTTACTCCAACTTTAAAAGTTGATCAGAAATCATCCACAATACAAAAATACTTACTTGACCAAGCCACATGCTTTGCCTAAAAACAAGGAAAATTTGATGCCATTTGTCATAGCAAACAATTTTAAACATAAATCAACAATAAGACTTAATCACCTGAAAAACTTGATTAGAAAAGAAAAACAAAAAAAAAGTGTACCTAGCAGCCCAAAGAAAAAAAAAACATTGACACCAATAGAAATTTATAAAACAGCAATACAAGATACACCAAAACACTCATGTGCAATTTGCCAAGTGCTCTGTTTTAACAAGGACATAAGGATTTTCAAAAAAAAGCAAAAACAACTATATCATGGAACTGAGTACAATCGCATTCTTTACCATTCACGATCTCATACAATGTATGTTACAATTTTGTACTGAAACGTACCATTATTCCAAAGTGCATGCTACCAATGTAAAATAAGAACTAATGCACCATTGTGCTAAGGTGTAAATCTTAACCCCTCTGAAAAGAAACGGTTTGTCCGCACTTTAGACCAGATTTCCGGTAATAAGATTCTGGAACTGGTTTCAAAGTTGTCCTCAAACATTGCCTGATTAAAACCTATTTTCATAAATCGTCCCCATTGATTACCGGCGAGTGCATTTCATCACAATCAATTTAACAACACACAAAACAATTGTTGTTCTATCGAAAAGACGCTTAAAAATACAAAAAATGGCATTTTCAAAAGGTAAGTATGGTGCGCCTTTAAATGTCATCATGCAAGCTTTGACTCAATTAACAAGGACACCATTATACAATATGCACAAAGTCCACATAAACCAAGATTGGCAAGAAGTTCTCCAATGCACTAGGGAAAACAAAGCCAATAGTCCACAAAATACAAGTGAAACAGAATCAAACAGTGAAATGGAAAATGAAAACCCATCAGAAACATTGATCCATGGATTGACTGAGTCTAGAAGTATCCATAACATGGAGGACAAGATGTTGAAACTGGTAACTACAGCACAAGTATCCAATTGAATATTTAAGGACATTTAAGGGCCTACAGTCGAATTTCCCAAATTTTATTCCTTTGGCAAGCTTCAATGCGAGGGATAATGACATTGTGGTAAAACTTTATCGTAAAATAATAGGTCGTCAAGAGCCTTGGCTACCACAGAAAAGACAATTTTGCATATCATAACAAACATTTTCTAAAGCGGGTTCTACTAAGCAACAAGTGGATCGCCCACACCGACAATAAGAATCCGCAAGGGCTAGTTAAAAGGGCGAAAGATATTTGCAAAAGATGTTAAACACAAACCAAATCTAGAAAAAATTCTTAAATCAGATATTGGATATGTTGATTTCAAAAGAATAAGAATCTCTCTAGACTATTCACAACAACTTAAGAAAAATGTATTTGCTATGATTCGACAACTAGGACCACCAACATTTTTCATCACTTTCTCTAGTGTTGAGAAAAATTGGGATCCACTAATTCAAACATTACAAGAGCTGCACAATCTACACCAATTAGCACAAAACCATCAAGAATCTAATCACCCAACACACATTGAAAAATTTGAACTAATCAAGAAAGATCCTATCACTTGTGCACGTTACTATAAACATAGAATCAATGCAATTAAAAAATTGATACTTACAGATGACTCTTTCTTTGGAAATGTCATTGATTACTTCTCAGTCACTGAGTTCCAAAATCGAGGAAATGAACATGATCATTTTCTCATATGGGTTAAAAATGCACCAATCTACACAGAAAATAATAGCACAGACGTCATAGCTTTTGTTGATAAGTATATTACCTGCGACACTCAAAATTTGGAACCTGCTTTGGCAATGTTACACAAACACCATCATACAAAGAAATGCAAGAGATCAAGAAATAAACTTTGTAGGTACAATTTTCCTTTCCCACCAATGAAGTCAACTATACTTTTACCAATAGTCCAAAAGACTGAAGCGATAACTACAAATGCCACTTATATCTTCTCAAAACTCCAAAAAGCAAACTATGACAAAACTTTCACTTTTCAAATGTTCTTAAAAGAATTAAACTTAAGTGACAATGAATACATTGAAGCTTTGAGCTCAACATTAAACAAGCCCACGCTTTTCTTACAAAGAAAACCATCACAAATATGGAACAATAGTTTTTCAAGGAAGATTCCAGAACTTTGGAAGGCTAATACAGATGCACAATTTGTCCTAAATGCATATGATGCTGCTATGTACTATAGCTCATATATTGCAAAAGTAGACAAGTCAATGACATATGCATTCAAAATAATACGTACAGACCACAAGCAAGACAATATTGATGCAATACGAATGGTGAGTAAACTTGGAAATGCCATGCTTAACTTGCAGCAAATGTCATCACAGCAAGCTGCACATATTGTTCTGTCATTGCCATTAAATTACAGTTCAAGAAAATGTATATTCATTGATACGTGATCTGACAATGATCGTACATTTATACTCAAATCTGTTAAAAAATTGAGCAATGAGCTAGATGAATCAGAAAACGTTCTTGCAAAATCTATTATAGACTACTATTTAAAACGCCCTGAAACAATGGTGGACATATGTCTTGTAGAATTTGTTTCAAGATACAACAAATACGGTGCTAAAATTGAACCAAAGGCCAAACCCAATGTTATACGGTTTATCAATTTCAACAAACACTTTGATTTAGAGAATCATTGTAGAGAGCAATTGGTTCTCTATGTTCCATTTACCATTAATGAGCATACACTAAAACAAAACTTTGATTGTTGGGAACATGCATACATGTATCATGGACAAACCATTCAAACAAACAGTGCAAAGTTTGTCCACAGCCCAAACTCCGCATGGGGTGACATTGACAAAGCTATAAATGATCTTCAGTCTCTTGAAGATGAAAAGCTTATTGACCTGCCAATGCAAGCAAAGCTTTCCCAGAAAGAACTATATGACATTCAAACAGACCTTCCAAACATAGGCCATTCTAACCCAAATACCACATACTCCAATGGATTTCAAATTGCAAAGCACCCACAGATTATAGATAACAATGAATACTACAAGTTAAGACGAATGTTAAATAAAGAACAACAAGCAATTGTTAACGATGTTCTCATAAAAAAGATGAAAAATCCACAAAAGCCATTGCACTTGTTTTTGACTGGAGGAGCTGGAACAGGGAAGACTTTTACAGCAAAAGCCATCTACCAAGCTCTCATTCGCATGTATAGCAATTCTGTTGACAATAATCCAGACAAACCCAAGGGCTTATTAACTACATATACAGGTAAAGCAGCATATAACATAGGGGGATTCACATTGTATCAACATTTCACATACCTTTTAACACATCATAATTCCTACCACTGAGCACTGAAGTACTCAACACTATGTCAAAGCACTATGATCAATTGTGCATACTTCTTATAGATGAGATATCATTAGTTGGCTCAACATTTCTATGGTATATTGATAGAAGACTACGAGACATAATGCAAATGCCTACAACATACTTTGGGAACCTTGATACCATATTTTGTGGTGACCTTTACCGTGCATGTAACCTCACCTTAAGATTTTGTGGTTTCTTTTGGATAATAGGCCTTACCCAATTGAATTAATGCCTTATAGTTTCTGGAAAGACCACATAAAATGCTATTCATTGGTGACTACCATGAGACAAAAAGATGAAATATTTATTTCAATCCTTAATAGACTACGAGTAGGCATTTAGACAACTCATGACATAGACTATATCAACAAAATTTGCTTTCGTCCTGTACCATTAGATCCATTGCTTCTGCACCTTTTCTATAGGAGAATAGACATTCAAGCACATAACAACAAAATGCTATCAATCATTCCAACCCAAATGATTGTGCTAGATGCAATAGATGAACTTCACGAGGACCTTAATGCACACGAAAGTGTACCACACAAATCAACACTTCCATCACAAATATGCTTGAAACCAACATTCTTTGTTGAGCTTTATGCGTGCAATACAATGTCTGGCATTTATTCTTTGTCAATGGTTCTCCGGGATGAATTTTAAAAGCATATATACATCACAAACAATAAAGTTGATATTGTTTGATTAAATTTAATGACCTTAGCTAATATACATCTCAACAGACAAAACTACATATCGCTATTCTACTATTATTGACAAAGATTGGGTGCCTATACAACGCATTGCTAGGCCAATCCAGAAAATAACAACAAACAAGAAAATTACAACTAGAAAATAATTCCCAGTACAAGTAGCATGTGCATGAACCATACATCAATCCCACAGCGGATTAACAATGGAAGCCTTGGCTTTTGATCCCACAGGCATTAGACAGCATGGACTAACCTATACAGCTCTGTCACGAACAAAATCAGTAGAATCATTGTTCCTGTTACAACCTTTAACTGCAAAAAACTTCAAAATTAAAGACAAAATACAACTAGAAATGTCTCGTCTTCAGACATGTGCACAATGGCAACTTGATAATCTAGACACATGTTCAAAAAACAAATCGCATTTTCTCCTGTGTACATTGAACACTCGCAGCTTAAGAGCACATGCAAAAGACATTGTCAATGACTATGGCATAATGCAATCTGATATCTTGTGTCTTCAAGAAACACATATGCATCCCTTTGAGCTAAATACCTTGCTGCAGAATTTTGATAGCTTCTCTGTACAGAACATACATGGCATAGCAACTTTAACCAGGAAACATTTGCTCTTGTCAAAAACAGCACAACATGGAACTTCAAATATTGAAGCTATCACATTAACAATAATGCTATCTAACAATGAGCTCAATGTTTGTAATATTTATGCAAGACCCGCAACTGCCATAGATGAAGTAATTGCAATGTTGCAAACAATTATTGGGTCCACAAATTTAGAAAACATGTTGTGCATTTTAGGCGATTTTAATGTTGACATGTCTATAGAAAACAGAGACAAAAAAATGCTTCACAGTTATATGCAACACAACAACATACAATTTATGTTGAACCAACAACACAGCATAGGCAATTCAGTCATTGATCACGTTTGGTCCAACACAGCTACAAATATATGCTCTACCTATATATCATAAGCATATTGGACTGATCACAATCCAATTTTCCTAAAATTGCATGTTGCACAATAGACAAATTCAACTTTATAGAACTTATAGCCTTATATCACCTTTATGCACTGCAATGTCTTTTCCAATACTATATCCATTATTTGCAGGAGATCTATGGATGAAACTAAAAGGCAGGCAAAGCAAATACAAACCACACAAGAAGACTCAGTACAACGGTAAAGTGCCCATAGTATTATTCCTTCATACTCATTCGCCCAAATCACAAATATTCAAATAACATTGTTCCAATTCTTTGCAGAACACCAAAAGATGTATCAAAAAGATAAGCCAAACAGGTGCAAATTACACAAGAAGAATCAGCACAACGGTATAGTACTTCGTTCTGCAGTGTACTGCCAGCTGCTCAAGCTGCTAATATAAAATTAGCATTTTACTGACCCTATCCTTGTTCCTTGTAGGACAAGAGTCAAGAAACCTAGAATTGTTTCAATTGAACAAATTTGGAAATGCAAGAAGAGTCGTAGGAGACACCCTTCCGTGGTGATGTCCCGTTGTTTTCTGCCAAAGCAACATTGATAAGGCCAACAAAACACTGGAAATGTTACGCAATGAATCAATGCATCATCAGCCAGCAGAAATGACAAAATCACGTTGAATGTTAGTGGAGACCTCGTCTATCAACATGAGCCTAAAATAGTCCCAGGGTCAGCTATTTCAATATCATATTTCCAAGTTGCACCTAGGACAGATTATGACAGAGGTGACTGTGATTGCATTTTGATTTTAACAGCCATAAGCAGCACTGAAAACATCCCGCACCTCTGTCAAGAGTACAAATTCATCCCAAGTGCAACTATCAGCCAATTGCTAACAACCTAAATGAGCAACCAAAATTGGATATCAGTCAACCCGGAAGCTGGAAAAAATGGAAACCAATTTGCAATCGACACCGTAAAAGCATTTTGGCCAATCGCATTACGTATCGGCACGTGCCTCCTAGAGAATAAACTTTTTACCTCTTCTTTTAGTTTCAAGCTTTAAATGTTCTGCAATCGTCTCTATAACAATTTCTGGAACAAAATCTAATCGTCTCATTGAATTGCAGTTGCTATTACGGTCAACATATGAGCAGCAGTACTTTGCACTCAAAGACCAGTTGCATACAAATAAAACACCTGCAATGCTTTTCAAGAATGTTGTAAGAAAAATAGATCAAAGGAACACATTTCACACATGTAAATCAACATTCATCTGTACCTTGAATGACAAAAGAAGCTTGGAAAAACTCAATAGCCTAGTACATTCAACTTTCAAGGTAACAACATTCTTTTTTAAAAAATCTAGTTCATCCAAACTTGTATTTTTGTCTTCTCTAACAATTTTGAGCCATATTCTATAGGTTTCAGGCACTCTAAAAGCAGCAAATGCATTTTCCAATCCATTTCATGCATGTTGCCCAAAGTGCAAATTCAAATTTACTACTTATGGCACACTCCAAGAAAAAACTGCTCACTGCAAACAGTGCAACCAGCAAGTTAATTATACATTCTGTTTACAGCTTAAAACCACCATAACAACTTATGACAATCAAACAATTCAGTCGACAATTGACCAGGCCACCATGCACCGTCTGTTGCCCACACTGCAAAAGCTCAATTATGAAGACTACATTAAGGACAAGTCAGCAGTGATATTCATCCTACGGGACTTCACTGCTGAAGTACATTTTAGCCTTGACCAAAACAATGCCATTGTTGAAGCCATTTGCATTGACAAATAGACAAGAAACATCACCAGAAGGTAATAAAGTCGTACATATGTGAACTTTTTTTTCTTTTGAACCAATACCTCAAATCATTATTCATACAAACTATGTTTCTAATACATAGGATTTTGTTGGCTTTACAGGAAACTAGGAATAGAGGAGCAAAGATTTATATTGTTCAGACTTTTACTTTTTCACCTTTCCATGCTCTAAGACATTTCACTGGTTCTCACATGTTACAAACATCTTTGGTTTAAAAATACTTTATTGCTATTATACATTTAGACACTTCTACAGGTTACTATGTTAAAGTATTCTAGAATATGGACGTCTGAAACTTTGATTTTGTTTTTGCACCTATGAAGACAATGGTTCTCTATGTACATCTGACATATATGTTCAATAATTATTATCTCCCCATGTATAATGCCATTCAAACTATATAGTTTAAATGTTCCCTTTTGCATTTTGTACTTCCTAGCTTTTCCAAAATTTGCTTTATGGTTCTTACGCTTTCAAGAATTCATGGTGACCAGTTAGAAGTAGTTATTTTTGCACACTCTAGACCCATTAACAAGTTACTTGAGATAGTAAATGGTTATTTTCCTTTGGCTTTTTTCCATTTTTTGCTGTTACTGCAACCAAGTCTTGCCCCTGCTTCTATGCATTGTACTTTATAGTCGCTTTTCCATCATGTATTCTAATGTGTACACTCCTGTATACACAAATCCATTTGTTGCTTTCACTGCATATATGCGTATTCACATGTATATATGCTTATATGTCCATATGCACATACGCACATGCTCATGTGTCCATGTATTCATTTAAGCTTCTACGTATCCCTGTATGCAACTGCGTATACATGCGTCCATGTGTTTATGGATCTCCCACTCTAGCCTTGTACCAATTTATTATGTTATAAGGATAATGCATATAGTAACACTAATTAACACTAATTAACTATTTCATTGTACATAGTAACTCTTTTTCGTGAATGCCAGATAAGCTTATGTGTATTAGGATACATATATACTGACACTAAACACTACTGATTTATGATCTCTATTGTCCAATTTTCGTAGACATGTTACTATTGCAATCAAGTGTATGAAGCATTCATGTTCAAAGAAACTAGATACAGGAATGGCAATATGTTACACAACCTTGTCTTATGCCTTTATAGCAGTTTTTTCATTGCATTTCAAGAATACCAGAAACTAGAATTTTATTCATATTATTTCCATCTATGGCATTTACAGCTTTTCCAATTATTATTACAAGGCTAGTGTTTACTGTTGAATAGTTCTATTGTTCATGTAATGCCTACAACATTGTACCCTGGCCAAAGTACCCTGGACACACATGGCCTCCAAGCGATTTCATTGCCTTCACCTTGAGCCAGATGCCATTCAATGCATTTAATTTAAATACATGTATCATGTATGTCTACCCACCAGTTTTTTTTTTTTTTTAATTGAGCAATCCGGTGCAGCACGGCCCCCCATATAACCCCCCACTGCTGGTAAAATTTTTACCGTGACCGGCAGTGCTGGCGGGACACACCAACCGGTACCACGGGAGCGCCGGAGAGTCGAACCCATGGTGGGCGCCCTGCTACAGGGAACACCTTAACCAACTGAGCTAGGACCGGCGCCCCAAAAGAACTATCTACCCACCGGTTTGATAAACTATGCCTTTGCTTAATTTTAATTGATCAATTTATGCGCTCGTAGTTTCCTGATATTTTAATGCATTTAATCTGCATTCATGGACTACGTACCTCTAGCCGTTACCTTTTAAACTATGCCTTTGCTTAAATTTATTTAATCAATTTCTTTGACTACATTGCTTTGACAAGTTTTTTTGAACAATTCGCTTCCGCTCTATTGGTTTCCATATTTTGCATATGTGCCTATGAGCACATTAACCATAACAGGTCACAAAATTCCTTTATCCTGTATGCTTTCACCATAGCATAGAAGCTCAAAGCAATTGCAAATTCTAGGTTTTCAGAGCACAAGCTTGCATAACACAAAAACAACACACACAAAGTAATAAAAATGCATACCAAGTAGCTTAACTCTATATTAAATGGCCAAAGTACCCTGTCCATCCATGTTCACCAAGCAACACCAGCGCACTCACCTCTAGCCAGATGTCATTTAATGCATTTACTTTGCATTCATGCATTGCGCTTACATTTTCCTGATATTTTAATGCATTTAATCTGCATTCATGGATTACGTACCTCTAGCCGCCACCTTTTAAACTATGCCTTTGCTTAAATTTATCTAATCAATTTATGCGTTCGCATTTTCCCGAATTTTTAAAACGAAAATGATTTATAAAGCTACTCGGACGAATAGAAAAATAGATAAATGCTAATTTTCCAATATATAAAATAGCTCTCAAAATTCAAACTATACCAAAAAAAAGCAATATGTTAAATGGCGAAATGTGATTGGTTCATGCTGCCGGTTAAAAGCATTCCGGGAAAATGCATATGCAAATTTAGAATACATTTTTTAGTTGGACTTGACAACATTTTTGACATAGTTTTTTATAACCCCAACATACAAAAACAGCAACGACGACATCCAACACACTGTCGACTCTTTGTTGAGAAGCTCTCATTATCGCACACGTTAACATGAGAGCTTTTGATTCTGAATCCATATGCATACTTTCATTCAAACTAGTGGATGAAGGTACATAGTGCACTGGTGCAAGCTCAATGCATTCAATGGCATCTGGCTATAGGGACCGCTGTTTGCATTGCTAGTTACTCTTTCAATATATAACAAGGTTCAAGGAGGAAACTCTCATTACCACACATGTTGACATAATTTTCGTTCCAAACCTCTCTTTATGAGACCGCTTTGCAGTAATAAAAAAAATATAAACTTTACAAGCCTCGCATGCAACCATGCATCTTGCTTGCAGTAACACTTCTACATGCATCCATGTGTACTGCAATACATGTATCTATGTGCACATGTAGCCATGGATATAAGTATCTATGCAACTTCATATGCAATCCATGGATATTTCCATACATGTATATTTAAGCATTTATGTATCCTGCTATGCATCTATCTATCTATCCATGTAACTATGTTTCTATGTATTCTTCTACCTTTAGATGCATCCACACATATATCTATGTCTTTACTGCTTTCCAGATTAAAAAAAAACAACTTTGGAAACATCAACTTCCAGAATTAAATACCAATATGCACAGAGTCATCGTATTACTCTAACTAGATGACTGTGAACTACATGTTACCTATGCAATCTAAATTCTAGAGATACATACCATCCTTATGCACCTATGCACAAATGCATACTGTCTAACATATATACATAATTACATGTACACATATACACATGCAAACCTGTATACATGGATGCATACAAAGACTATGTTTCATGGGATTATTAAGGAGTTCAGCTGCTTTCTATATGGTTCCATACTTTGCATGTATGCCTATGAGGACAATAATTACAGTATCCAGAACCAGAAACCAGTTACTTGAGGCAATAAATACTAAATAGCAATCCAAACAGCCTCCCCTCTAGTCAGATGCAATTCAATGCATTGATTTTGTATCAATGAACTGTGTACTTTCAGCCACTACTTTTAATCAAAGTATGCATATGGATTCAGAATCAAACTCTCAAAATAAATGCATATATAAATGTGTCTTTTTCCTCATTTCATAATGTATCTATGTATCCATAGGCACAATTATGCATATATCGATTTGTGCATATTTCTTGTTATCTCTTTATGCATTTGTCTATATATGTATCGTTGTATCTATGGGTACATGTATACCTTCATTTATGTATATATGCGCCTATGAATTGCATACACACATCCATGTATATATTCATCTATCAATAACTTGTATGGATACATGTATATATGCATCTATGGATTCATGCACCCATGTATATATGACAGCTCATTGGTTCTAAAGCTCTCTTTATAGGACAACTGTGCATTGCCTGCAAGACTCAGATGAATCCTTTGTATTTCAAGAAGAGATTCGAATGGATAACACTTAAAATGATCTAAACTATGATTTTATAATCAAAGTATACAAATACACTGTAACAATGCAAAACCCGACTTCCATTTGAGATGTACAGTGAAAGTAAACAGAAGCAAAAATGCATTTGCTTCAAAGTTTCTAGAGCAATGTCAACAGTTTGTCTAGCCATTGTTCAAAATATAGTTTTCTATCATCATAGTCCTTGAAGTTTCTGTAGGTCTCACTGCTACTTTGTTAATTGACATTGATTGAAACGTCAAAATGTGGAATGTTCCCATGGATACTTATACTTCTCTATTTTGATTTTTATATATTCAAAGACTGTTTAGCAATCCAAGCAGTTTCCCCTTTGGTCAGATGCCATTCAATGCATTTATTTTGTTTCAGCAAACTATGTACCTTCAGCCACTAGTTTAAATCAAAATTATGCATATGGATTCAGAATCAAACTCCCTAAGTAAATGCATATGTATCTATGTATCCATAGATGCAGCCATGCATATAGCGATTTATGCATATCTTTCCATCTCTACATGCATCTCTCTATATATGTATGACTATGTCTATGGGTGCATGTATACATTGATTTATGCATATATGCACCTACGAATTGCATACACACATCCACCTATATATGTATCTTTTGATATTTTGCATGGATACATGTATATATGCATGTGTGCTTCGCATTTTCCTGATATTTCAATGCATTTAATTTGCATTCAAGTAGCACGTATTTCTACTCACTAGTTATATAAACTATGCCTTTGCTTAAGTTTATTTAATCAATCTATGCAATCGCATATCACTGATTTTCAATAACAACAATAATTTATAAAGCTATTCAAATAGATAGAAACAACTAAATGCTAATTTTCCATTCTTGATTTATCAAAATAGTGCTAGTTTTCCAATATAACAAAATTAAAAGTTATATGTTGACATACATTTATGCATGTTGTCCATACAAGCATATATGGATATATGACTTCATCCATATTTGCATATGTATATGAATACATCCTTCCATGTAACATATGCATTTGTACCTATATCCAAATATGCATACATCCATGTATACATGTGTTCATATGTCCATCTCTCCATGTTATTCTGTTTTCAGTGTATACATGTCTGTTGATGCATCCATGCATATACCTGTGGTTAGCTTTACGTATTTATCTCTCCATGTATTTAATGTTCTCCACTCCATCAACATTCACAGGTTCTCTGTTTTTATGTTCTTCCATATTTATTTTTTCCATAGTGTATGCATAAGAACATTATATTTTTATATCCACTCTTCTATTGTTGCATTTCGAGGAAGCTCAAGGATCTCACTACTTTATTCAGTATGAAGGAGAGTGAGAAATGCAACATGGGTCTCTTTCCTGTGTTTATATTGACGAACTCAGCCCTATGATGATTTTTAAAAGCATAACCAATAACAAACTAGACATTCTTCCACCCCTTGTTACAAGAAATAATAACTTCATACCCTATTGATTCCATTTATTTCCATTTCCACCCTTGCACGTCCTTTCTTCTCAAACCAAATACATTCCAAAATCCAATTATTTGCTTCTGTTGCCTCATACCAATGTGTTGCGTTCCTCATTTCACTAAATCCAGCACTCTCATTGAAATTTTAATTTCTTCCATTTAATTGTAAGCATATAACTTCCAAACAATAAATTCATACCATTTACATTCACATTCATTCTCATATCCACCATCCCATATCCTTGCCTTCCATGTCAAATACTTTTCATAACTTATTCATACAGCTTATTTGCATCTCACCCTTTTCTCAATTCACTCCCTTTGTTCCACTCGCATAACTCATTGTTCTTTTTAACATTCACATATCTTTATCTATCTACACCTCAAATATACCTTCATCCATCACAACAAAATTCACACCATACCAAACAAAGAAAAAGATGAAGAAAATATCAAGGTTATGCAAATAAACACTGAGGGCTTCAAAAATAACACTCATAACATATAGTTCTATTCAAGAGTTATTTTCATAATGCCTTTTGTAAACCTTGTTTGTTGCAGATCCCTAAAAGCGCGTATAACAGTTTCTTCAAGCCTATAATGTGTAATCAGATTTAACAAATATTGCTTTTCGCTTTTTACTCTGTCCGATGCAACAAATCCAAGTAGAGTTTCATAGTGCTTTAAGGAAATTGTATACTTTGATTATAAATTCATATTTTAAACTACTTTTAGTATTGTTTATTCGAATTTTTGTGTTGAAATGCAAAGGTTTCATCTGCGTTTCATAGGAATTATTGTTTATAAGATGTTGTAACATACATTAATTGGATGTATCTCATCATCTTTCTTATCAGGATGCTAACAACCTTGATTTGTATCTGTCCTTCAATGTATCTGGATGCTATGAACTATGAATTCTACTTGCATATCGCTTGCTTGTACAAGTAATAGTAAGCGCTCCACAATGCTAGAAATCACAACTCATAGTATTCATATACACCCATGCACAAATACATGGTATTCAACACATTAACACCAACATGGTTTTCTAGGGCTTGTTTCTTACTTGCCTTTGATTGATAGTTCAAATGCACACAAAGCTAATTGCAATCACTTCTTTCTTTGAATTGCTAGGTACTTCTTTCTTTCTTTGTGGTTATACAGCTATTTGGTAAAATGCTACATATACTGTGACATTTAGGCTTCAAAGACTGCCACTGAACAGCAGAAGCTTCAAAACTCTCAGTTAACATGTAAAGAGCTGACAAAAATTGATTTGCTAACTGAATGCGCTCATTTTTCTTCAATTATTTAGCACTTATTCTTAACTGTTTAATCACACTATGACTGGATGGCTAGCTGGCGCCATCCACAAAAAAGCATTTAAAGCAGATGCAACAGTAATCTGTTATATATACACATACATACATGTCAACATAGATACATGCATTCATATATACATAATTGCATGCACACATATATACATGCAAACCTGTATGCATGGATGCATACAAAGACTATGTTTCATGGGATTATTGAAGAGTTAACTTGCTTTCTATATGTTTCCATATTTTCCATGTATGCCTATGAGGACAATAACCACAATATTTAACAGTATTCCTCTATCCTTGATAACAGCTCATTGGTTCCAAAGCTCTCTCTATAGAACAGCTTTACATTGCCTACAAGACTCAGATGAATCCTTCGTATTTTCAAGGAAAGATTTGAATCAATAACACTTAAAATGATCTAAACTATTACTTTACAATCAAAGTATCCAAATGCATTGCAACAATGCCAAAACCCAAGTTCCATTTAAGATGTACAATGAAAGTAAGTAGAAGGGAAAATGCATTTGCTTTAAAGTTTCTACAGCAATTTCAACAGGTTGCACATGCATTTATAGATTGTTCTTTTTGTACAAATGTTCACATGGATCCATATATTTATGCATTCCTTTGATGTATGCTTTGCTGGTATATAATTTGTTTTCCCTGTTTTCCTTTCGCTTCCTACTTCAAATGCTACTTGAGCATTGCTATGCTTTCACAGATTTGTATTTTTACTTGATTTCACTGTTCTCCATTCAAATTTCTTGTTCACATGTCATGTATGCTTTACACTCTTTGCATTCTGTGAACATGCACCCATGTAAAGGTGCTAATGTTCATTGTTGTTTCTCTTTTCACTCTTGCATCCTTAAATATCAATATATTTTTTTATCTATTCATCTCTTGTGACATTTCGAGGAAGCTCAAGGATCTTGGAACTTTGTTTAGTCCAAAGGAGAGTGAGAAATGAGACACTAGTCTTTCTTTTATATTTGTATTGAGACATTCAGCCCTATGATGATTTTAAAAAGCATAACCAATAACAAAATACAAATTCTTCCACCCTCGCTTGGAACAAAAGTTCACTTCATACCCTATCAAATCCACTCATTTCCATTTCCACTCGTGCACATCATTTCTTCTCAAATCAAATACATTTCAAAATACATTTATACGCTTCTCTTGCATCACACCAATGTCTTACATTCCTTTTTTTTTCCCAATCCAACTCACTCATTCAATTTTTTATATCTTGCATTTAATTTTAAGCGTATAACTTGAAGATGATAAATTCATATAATTTACATGCCATTCATTCTCACATCCAATTTCACATATCGTTCCTTCCCATATCTAATACTTTCCATAAGGCATTTATATACCTTACTTGCATAACATCATTCTCTCAATTCCTTCTCTTTGTTACACTTACATAACTCATACTTCTTTACCACCCTTACACATCTTTATCTATCTATAGCTCAAATATACCTTCATCCATTAGAACAAAATTCACACCATACCAAAGCAAAAATTGAAAAAAATATCAAGGTTATGCAATTAAACACTGAGGGCTTTCAAAATAACTATGACAACATACAGTTGTATTCAGGACTTCCTTTGAAAACGTTTTATACTATATCATGTTTATTGCAGATAACTAAGAGCACATATCACAGTTTTCTTGGAGGCTAAAATGTATAGTCAATTTTTGTAAATATTTACATATATCCATGCATTCAAGTGCATTGTTCGATATCCTTAATACACTTGGTCTAAAAACAATAATGTATGGTTCTTTTGTTCCGATCATAAATGTTCTTTTAATATCTCTCAAATGCTAATTGTTTCAGACATTTTTCTAGCTTTCTGCACATAGGCATATATACATTCTTGTTTACTTACCACCTTGCATGGACACATGTACACATAGATCAATGCATTTATGTTTACTTTCATCCATACATTTATGTATTCCCTCGATATATGCATAGCTAATAAATAGTAAATTTTCCCTGTCTTCTTTTATTTCATACTATAAATGCAAATTGAGTCTCATTGTATTACAGATTCCTAAAAGCAATGTATATTCAGATTTCACAAATATTAACATGTATCCATGCATCCAAATGCATCATTAGATATACTTTATACACTTGTTCCACAAACACTAATGTATTGCTAGTTTCTTTCAATCAATAATGTTTTTCTACTTCTTGTTTAAGCTGTAACTTGTTTCTAACATTTCTAGCTTTATGGACGCAGGCATATATAGATTCTTCTTAACATACCAAGTTAAATGGACCAAATGTACACATTCGTGCATGCATATGTCTTTACATGGATCCATATTTTAATGCTTTCCTTTCATATATGCATTCATACTAACTAGTTTATTTATCTTGTTTTTTTTCATTTAATACTGCAAATGCAATTTCAGCTTCATCACGCTTTCAAGCTTCCTCTGGTGTCGACGATGCTTTTCACTTTTCTGTGCATTCTGTGCACATCGCTAAATGTCTACATGCCTCCATGTACACTTTATGCATCAAGCATTGTTACAAACATTATAAGAATATTTTACTATAGATTATTATAATAATTTAATGTTTATACGCAAAGTGCTACAAAAATGTTGATTATTTTATTCTACGTGCATTTTATCTTACCTAATAAAATTCTTGATGTCTTTTCTAATTAATTTTTTTTAACAATATATACACAAAAAAATATTCATTCGTAATTCATTAACAACATTCAAATCTAATTTATAATAAAATCAACACATTTGTACAGTTTCATCTAAGAATTTATTGTAAATTTTTTTACACTTATCACTTTTGCATAAGTTATACTATTACATTTTATGTTATATATACACAAATTTAATCTTAGGTAGTCAAATTCTTTATTATAATTTTGCAAATTACTTATTGTTTATTATATAAACACAAATTTTTATTCATATTACATAAACAATATTAAAATCTTATTTATAATAAAATCAATAGCTTCCTAGTCACTCATCTAACAACTTACTATAATATATTTACATTGTTCTTTACACGAAAATATCTCATCATATTACATACACAACATTTAAATCTTATTTATAATAAAATCAATAGCTTTATATAATACTAATCTTCACACTACATTAAAAAAAAAAAATTCATTAATCTTACAAAAGTTTATACTCAAATGAGCTACCCCTATCAATCTTCCACCTAACACTACTGTTCCTATTAGCACTTACATATTCTAATATGAGCCATTTCACATGTCCCTATGGAACACGTTCCCCATGCATCCTACAAAATTTAAATACATTTATATTCCTACTTGCTATCTCTAAACTTTTCCTAACTCCTAGCTACATGCCTTTTACCTCTCAGAACTCGACGCTCGCATCACTTGTTTATAATTTAGAATAGCGATACTATTAATGCCACTTATTTAAAGAACCATTAATCGATCTTTTGTCTTATGTAAATAATACCTGACTTGCCTTCGACTCATGTTTCTTGCCATTAGTATCGCCTGATTATAGTTTATCGGCTCCTTTGTTCCCGTTATCCTTGCAATTAGAAGAAACGTCGGTTGCAAAGAGTGACGAATTCCTTCATTACAATGGTGACCATTCATTGCCTCTTGTTTCCACAATTTTTAGAGTCCAACTCCTCCTTCAGGAATTTTGCGATTATATCCTTAATAAAGCGGCTCCTTATCTCTCGTTCTCATAGACCAGACTGGCGTTTTTAATTTTTTTTCAAATATACTGTCAGATATAGTCGCACTTTGTGCAATGTGGCTCTAATAAGCTTAATATTAAATTCACTGCTTGATTAGATTCCTTCCAAGCCGAATAATTTAAATCTTCCTACAGTGGCGTTAAAAGCATCTTCAAAACATCAAGCTTGCCTCACCCAAAATGGCTAAAAATCTGTCTTCAATGAATAAACACTTTACTATTGACTAGCACAAACTTCTTGAATCCTCTATGTTGCTTTTTTCCTTTGGAATAGCCTACCCAATACTCCTTTAATTGCATAGTGCACCGTGTATATGAAACTTTTGTCCAACTTCAATATAATCTGGGCGGTAGCTCCCCACTATTATTATATTACTTCCTTATAAATTTTTAGCTTATAAATCTTCAATTAGATTGGATTATTAATTCTTAATTCAATTCCCATCGTGACCCACATAGCACAAAGACACTACTGTTATTCTAGAAAATGCAGCTTCAACAGGAAGCTTGATTAGTTTTCAATGCATAGATATACTCTTGGCATTATATATTAAATTCAAGATACAACCTCAAAAGTTACAATAGAGCGATGGAATCTTTAGAGATTGCCATGGTAAATTTAACATTGTATGTTCAATAGACTCCTTACCCATATGCAACTGAATAATTAATTAAAGAACCATCCTTTCAAGCAATGAATCAACAACCTCATATACAAATGAATTTATACATACCTTCAAAAATTCTAATATTTTGTACATAATTCGTCCCACGTCTTCATATTCTACTCAAACCTCTTATTACAAAACTTCATTGAAATTACACAATTAGTCCCAACACAACCCCTGAAATAGGACTGCCAACAATCACCCAGGGGGTATCTTCCAATACCGAAGATGATTAATCTTTGTGAAAAATTCAGACCTCACAAAATTTTGGAATTTTTGCAAGCCAAAAACATGTTCCAAAATTCAAAATCCAACCTACTAACAATGAACTCCTCCATTCTTTTATTCACCTCCTCCTTATATCTCTTCCTCACTCTTTGAATTCCCCTTTTTCTATTTCACTTTTAATTTAATTCTTTTTGAGAACTCATTAAAAAGTAACTTAGTTAATTAATTGAACTTTTCCCATTTGAGTTACTTTTCTTTTATTTAAATAATTAATTTAAGTCATCTTTTAAATTTAGCCTTTTCGACAACATTAAATTAATTATTTAATTGCAATGCTGACTCAAAATTGGAGACATTACAACAACATGAGCATGGATTGTACATAACAGTGTATTACAGTGTTGTTATTGATGTCAACATTGTTGTGTATCATTTTGATTAATCCTAACATGTTTTGAGGAGCTAAGGAAGTTATTTTTTCAAAAAGATTTGGTCCAAAAAGCTCAGTTGTGTGAAAATCTGACTGTCAGAATTGAAAGTTCAAGGTTATAGTGTATCAGTTTTTGGGTCCACACTACTCCGCAAAGGAATATTTTTCTTTGTGCTTCTAACCTAATTTTTGTGGTTGTTATAAGAATATAAATCCAAGATTTCATCTTGTTTGGTGAAATATTTTGGGAGATATGAATGAAAAAGTCCGGTCTGACATTTCATAGTATTTCTTGTACAGTGTGTAAGTGTGGGAGATTCTGCACTTCTCCGTGAATGACTGTTTGATGTTGCATTGTTAAAGATAAGTTGCCAAATGTTGGGTGAACATGAATTCTAGATGTTTTGAGGTTCACATTTTGTGAATTGCATGAACAATTGAAGGATTTTTGGTTTAGGTCCTATGATGTGCCGACCTAACACGTTTGATGAGTATGCAAAGGATTAATACGTATTATGCTTTTATATGGGATCTATTTAGGTCCATCTCAACCTATCTTAAGGAGTTTTGAATTTTGAATTATGGCGCGAAGGTTGGTTAAAATGTTTTGAGGCCAACAATATGAAATTTGTGTGTTACATCCAATTAGGCCAACCTAATTGATGTTACATTTAATGCAGGTATATGTGAAGGATTAATTTCAGTGTTTTGTGTGTGATGACAAGTATTAGGTGCGACCTATAGGAGGGTGATGCGAATTTGATCAAAATTGTGCAAATTGAGTTGCAAAGTGTGTGAATGCAGAGCAGAGTAGAGTATTGATCAAAATCAGTGCAAAGATTGATACTATACTTCATTGGAGCTGTAATCTTGCATATTGTAGATGTAATTTGTAATAGTTCAAAATAGGTTGTGAGCCACCCCTCTTTCTTCTATCTTTTCTCTGTGGATAGTGAGTCCACTTACAGTGAACACTTCTGTAATATACTATAACCGGTTATAATATATTGTGAGCTAACCCTCACCGTGGTTTTTCCCATTTTGGGTTTTCCATGTAAAAATCTTGGTGTTCATGTGTTATGTGATCTTGTGGATGTTTCATGCTTTCTTTCCTTATAACAGTTGAATATGTTTTGGTAATTGGATGGCTAATATTTGAATGGTTTAATAGAATAATGATTCACCCCCCTCTCAATATTCTGGGTGTTCAATAGCTTCTCCTAGGATATCTATATAAAATGGAGCAGATGAAGGCAAATAGATGACTGAGTGTTGTCATCAATAAAGTCTTGAATGAGAGAAATAAGTCTTGGATGAAATAAAACATCAAGTGGATGGGAAAATGAAACATTCACTCAAATTCTTGTCTTAATAATAACAAAGAAATAAAAGCTTTTGTTATAGATAAATTTCACAAATAGGGCATATTACCTTGATGAATTTAACCACACTTATGATCATCAACAAAAGGCCTTTATAGGGACAAATATCCCTAAGAGAGCACATATTCTCATAGCTCAATTAAAGACTAACATCAACCTCATTGTGATATAGGTAGATGGAAGAGACCAAAAGATGAACTACATTGATAGAAATCAAGAGATCATGGAGGAGATAATTTGTGTCTTTGTATTCTTGGGGCAATTGAATTAGAAAAAAACACTTTATTTTAGAGTGTGAAGTTTATAATTACACTTGCATTTTAGTGAAAACTTACAATATTTATTCAAAGAGGCGATAAATGGTTAAAAGTTCATCATCAAATTAAATAACAAAAGAGTAACAATCTAAAAAAAATTGGTGAAGGGAGACTCTCCCTTGAATACAACCTTACATAGACAACAACATTCAAGAATGACAAACATGTAACTTTATTTTACTTTCATGAAATCATCTACATACATGCAATCAAATGCAATACAACTATCTGGTCACAAGACCACTATTACAAAAATTTGGGCTACAAATACACACAGAAAATCAGACATGCAAATTTGCAAATGACAATAATGGCCATTGAAATCCCAACCTCTATTATATGCTGAAAAGCAAGAAATTCGTCTCTCTTCTCATCCATAAATGAATCTTTCCATTTGTAACCACTTTATATGATTTTTCCACTTGCCAACGAACTATTGCTTCCATTTTTGGTACTAAACAGATTCAGTTGTCCCTTTTTTCAAACCTAAGAAAATTCCTAAATTTTAGTCCAACTTTTGAGAGCCACAACTTTTGATTCAGGCATCAGAATGACAAACCGTTTACTCCATTGGAAAACTCTAAAAAAGGGGAAAGTTTGTGAAAGATCCTGTAAAGAGAACTTTGGATTTTCAACCATTTTTTGGGCCCATTTGGATTCTCTAGGTGCCTCAAAATTGACTTCGAATACTTTTAAAGAGATTTTGAAGACAAAAACAATAATATCTCACAAATGACAAATGGCATTGAAGTGATTTCTTCACCATTAGCTTTATTTCACCATTTTGAAGCTCTGTGTAAGATTTCATGTCCATATATGCACAAATGTCAACTTACTAAAAATAATAGCTCTACTATTTTTAGCCCTTTCAACTTATTGAAAATAGTAATCCTATCATTTTTAGTCCTTATCAAAAATTTATTCACCAAACTTAACAAAAATCAAAATAAACAATTTTTTTGGAGATGCAAGATTGTTCTCATATTTAGACTGCCCAAATATTATAATAGATTTTACTATCCATTGACTATCATATTATAATAAACTTTACTATCCCATAGTCTATCTTTAATGTTGTAGAGACTATAATCTTCTATTCTATATTAAATTATACCTACAAAACTAGAATCATTCATAAAAAAGAAAGAAAAACAACCATTCATTTTCTCTTGTTTATTAATAATTAAAAAAACTAAAAAGAGAAGAAAGAGCGACCTTTGAGCCGCCGGATCATTGGAGGCAGAAAGAAAGAGCAGGTCAAAATCGCGGAAAGAGAGACTTTGAATGAGTAAAGTTAAACAACTAGTGTAATTTGAAAAGGGATTTTGAGCCACTCAAATACCCAAGTCAAGATGGGTACAATTGAATGTTATGAGGAGGATGATCGCGTGAAGAAGCATGTCTCTAAGATTACATTGAGATGAATGTAATGTAGGCAATCGAGATGGTGTTTATATTGAGGTTGGTATTGGCGGCGCAGCTTCTAATTGGTGGGATGTGCATGTGTTTAAATGAGCTGAGGGCATGCCAAATTCCGGATTTTGAGTCATCGGGATGCGGTGTATGCATAGAGAGAGAGAGATGGGTTTTTTGTGAAGCGCTTGCATCAGCCTTTAGGAATGCCTGCTTCTGCCCATCTCCAGACACAGGAGATTGGGGTATTCTGGGCCGTACTTTTTGCACCTTTGACTTCCCTTACTTATCCTGCCCAATTCCTGCTCGTGCTACAAGTAGAGGTATATTTATATTCCTTTTCTTTAAATTGCTGTTGGGATTTAGAAGGACAAAATCATGTAATTTTGATGTGGGTGTCATATATGTGAACCAAATACTATAAAATTTGATTTGGCTAGTAACTGGCCCTTAGCCTTGAGGGAGCTGCCCCAAGGTTTCTGCAATCCAAACACATACTTGTGCCGTCCTTAGGAATTTAAACAAAGATTATAATAAAATTTCAGAATTCAAAGCTGTCAAATGAAAATTGTCTTACCCACAAACCGCAAATCTCAGAAAGAAAGAGATGTTAACAAATATGCAGTAGAAGAGAGGGAATGCCGTCTTATGATGTTATATAGTTTAGTAGCTGTCGCTAGAAAGGGAACTCATTAATTTCACCTTACAAGGAAGACATGAGGTGTAGGTCTGGCTGCCTGGCTGGGATAATGTAATGATCTGATGTGGGGGACACTTGTGTGCGTTTTATTTTCAATAGTCACTCTATTTTCGATTCTTAGATTATAGCTTGAGTTGTTATATTTGTGGCTTTTCAGTTATTCCAGTGCAGTTTGAAAGCTCTTATGGTGTCCTCTCTAGATGGGTTCTAGTCCAGTCTTTTTATTCCAATCTATTCCGAATGCCTTTAGGCTGATGTAAATGGTCTTTTCATCTGAATGACTGCGCACTTATCCAAATGGACTCGTTGGCTTTCTAAGTGGTCTATACATTTTTTTGTAAAAGCCATCTATGCTTTTCTAATAGGACATGCGTTACGATGAGTCTTCTATTTACTTTTTCATTATAACATTATTTTATACTCTCATGCATCATTATGAACGCTAAATGTGATAAATTTATACCTCTTTTAAGAAGTTGTTCGTTGCAACTGTCTTTTTTCTCTTTAGTATTGGGCTTATTCTGTGGAGGTGTCTTGCTTATTGTTGCTCATACGATTCTCCCACCTTTCTCTATAGATATCCATTATCAGTGATATGAGATTTCCACAATCCATCATGAATGTATTTTATTGCTTCTGGATTTGATTGTGTGTGAGTTTTTCCATCAACGTTTTGGATCACACTCCGTGAGCCATCATCAGGATTCAGGATGCAAAAGAGAGCATGAGGAGTAAAATCATGTGAGTTTTTACTCCTCATGCTCTCTTTTGCATCCTGATGATGGATCACGGAGTGTGATCCGAAACGTTGATGGAAAAACTCACACACAATCAAATCCAGAAGCAATAAAAGATATCCATTATGTTATTCCAACATAGCTACAAGGGAAACAATCAATGTAGTCAGGCTAATTCAAGTATACACAGAGGATTCAGGACAAGATTAGTTGTTATGTATTATGAGTGAAGGATACAAAGAAGATACATCGTAGAGTTCCTACTTCACTTTCATTTTATCACCATCTCGTTCCATATTTCTATTCATATCTATGCTCGAGTTGTCTTTATTGTAGACGGGGAAAGGTGGGAACGCAAAAAGAGGATACCAAGAAGTGCCTCTTAACTACTAGAAATTATATTTGAATGGAAAAATAGCATAGTGATGGGGATGGCTAGCTGAGGGATCGGAATATGCCCTCGCGGAACATAGAAATATGCACATAAGCTGATGGTTATTGTCTGTCAGATCATAACGAGGGAGATTGACTTGAAAATTATATGTTGCTCTCCTATACATTGATATTTACAACATCTACAACTAAGCCATCAACATGATGACTTCTTTCCTGACGTTTAGATCATTCTTTACACAAATAAATACATAGCATGCTGAAATTGCAACAATGATGCGCTTCTCTTCTGCCAATTGAGCTATCACTGGAACTTAAATTTTTCTGTCTATCCCTTTGCCATAGAATAGGTATCCTACTTGTCTAGGTTGTAACAGTTATGCTTTGAAAGAAGGCTAAATAATAAAACTGACCCGTAATTGCTCTGATTAGAATGATCCGAAATTGTCCTATTGTGAGGTTGATTGTGTGAACAACATTTATCAATATCCAAAAAGAACATACCCACAGATAACACTCAGATTTCACGCTGGAAATCTCCAAACTGAGAAAAAACTGGCTGGTAGTGGCCAAATAGCTCATCTACCTGAATGTATTAAATGAGAAACAAGTTACAGAGAGTGGACTACAATAATATGGTTGTTCTATGTGCACTGTCCAGCTTCCCTTGTACAATAACTGAATTCTCCTCGAGCAAGTTGCATACAGTTCAATGCTTAAACCTGTGAACCTCATCAATGTCATTCGCACACCCCTAAGTAGTATTTTGGAAGCCTCTCCTGTGCGTTAGAAGCCTCCTCAAGTGATCTGGAATGCTACAAGATATGCCTGTTTGTTTCCCATGACTATTTCTTGCATCATGATGAATCTGCTGCTTTCCAACAGTTTGAAACTGCCCCGGCGGTGTTGAAACCACCTGGGAACTGCCGCTGTGTTTTTAAAACCAGTGCCTGTGAAACCAGTGGTTTTGACTGTGTCAAAATAACGAGTACTCACAGATTTTGAAATTTCTGGAAAACCTTAAGTTATTGTTCTTGACACTTCTGGGATCCTTATGGATCATTCCTCACTTCATATAGAGGTATTTGATTGTGCAAAAACTCAATGAGACTCTAAGTGAGAAAACAATTCCACCACTCTCCACTTGGAGTACCTTTGTGCTTGCTTCACCATTTGTCCTTTGAATCCCACTTGCTTAGGGTCTTAGACTCCCCTTCTGCTCTCTCTCTTCTTGTGCTGTAGCACCACATCCTCAGAAAGAATCATCTGCTTGTAATAGACCAAGTCATCCAATGAGGGTAGTATTGGATCTTCTTCTTCATCCAACATGGAGGGCTCCTACAACTATAGGTTTTCGCAATTGACCACCAAATGTAATCTCGTGAAAGGAAGTGGTTTCAATCTGACTGCATTCTCTCCAATTGCCTCCAAGATGGTGAATGGTCCATACCTTAGAGGTTTTGTCTTCTTGGCTTGTTCTTGTTACTGCCACTCTTTGCAAAAGGAACATCCACATTGTAAGAACCCCAACCATTTCTGTCCTAAATTTTCAGTTTTGCCCACTTGACAATTTGTCAAACAGTTGGTATGCAAGGCGTTTGAAATCTGATTTTCTTGGTCTGATAGAATTTTCTAAGTTTCCCAATGTTTATTTTGCTTGATTTTCAATGCCAATCTCATGAACAAATACATACAAATGATAAACTAGGAATCGCATAAACATATGCCAAAAACCAACAAGAAATGAAGCCTTTATTGAATATATGATAAGTCTGATTACAGGATAACAGGTCTGATCTGAAGTATACCAGACTGAGATAAAGATTACGATATTGTTCCAAAATTTAAGATTTGGATATATACATATATAGATCATACCCAGGATTGTTGCCTCTTATTGTATGACTTCGAATGATGATATATAAGCTCCGGATGAAATAACTTCAATGCTGGAAGTCTGATATGAATAACCAGCTACAGCCAGTCGCCTGGAAATCAACGCCTAACACCCAAACTCTGAAATCTCCGCCTTAAAATTGCATCAATCTGCTTGGTAGTACCTAGCCGCCCAAGAGGAAGACCAAACACCATTCAAACCCTAAGCAATTTGAGCTTTACTTCACATGCCCAGCTGAGTGTCAACAGTACAGCTGGCAATAGTGAAAGGTACAGCTTCTAATAAACCCACGTGGCTGTTAAAGTCAATGAAGACAGCATTTAAAATCCTTTCAAAGTTTGACTCTTCAA
>VDFB02037030.1:0-25887 GCA_007258455.2 Sequoia sempervirens | reverse complement strand
CCATCAACCCTATAGGTCCTCAACCCTATACCCTCAATTCTCAACCTTCTACCCTATACATTGGATCCTCAACCCTCATATATCTTTGTCCCTCCCTCCTCTTCTCTCCTTCTCTCTATCTCACTTATCCCTCCATCTATCCCTCCATCCATCCCTCCCTCTCTACCCTAATCCATAAATTATATACCCTCAACCCTTAAACCCTTAAACACTGAAGGGTAAACCCTAAACCCTAAACCCTCAACCCTTAAACTCTCTACCATCTACCCTCAACCCTAATCCCTCAACCCTTAAACCCTTAAACCCAAGTAAACTCTCTACCCTCATCCCTCAACCCTTAAACCCTTAAACCCAAGTAAACTCTCTACCCTCATCCCTCAACCCTCTTGACCCTTAATCCCTCAATCATAAACCCTCAACCCTTAAAACCTAATCCCTCAACCCCTATACCCTCTACCCTATATATTGGACCCTCAACCCTAATCCCCCAACCCTATACCCTTGATCCTCTACCCTCAACCTTAAAACCTCAAACCTCAAGCTTTAAACTATCTACCCTCTACCCTATACATTAAATCCTCAACCCTTAATTCTCAACCCTCAACCCTCAAACCATAAACCCTCTACCCTATACATTGGACCCTCAACCCAATACCCTAAAATATCAACCTTGTAGTTCCTCAACCCTATACCCTCAATTATCAACCCTCTACCCTATACATTTGATCCTCAACCCTCATTTATATTTTTCCCTCCCTCTTCTATCCTCTCTATCTCACTTATCCCTGCATCACTCCCTCCATCCATCCCTCCCTCTATACCCTAATACCTAAACCATATACCCTCAACCCTTAAACCATTAAACACTCAACCCTAAACCATAAATCCTAAACCCTCAACCCTTAAACCCTCAACCCTCTAACCTTAACCTAATACCCTCTACCCTCAACCTTTAAATCCTTAAACCCAAGTAAACTATCTACCCTAATCCCTCAACCCTCTTGACCCTTAATCCCTCAACCCTCAACCTCAACCTCTAAACCCTTAATCCTCAACCCTTTATACCTCTACCCTATAAGCATTGACCTCAATCCTCGACCCTCAACCCGACATTAATCCTACTTTATCAATCCTGAACGACAATACTCAACCTCGAACCTAAACGAACCTTCACTTCTAATTTATATTAAACCTTTAACCTCACTAACCTCACCGAACGACAATCCTCAACCTCTAACCTTAAACCTCAACCCCACATTCTATACCCTATACATTAGACCTTGCCACTTAATCTCTTGTGAACTATACCCTTTAACCCTATACCCTCAACCTAATACCTTTAATCTCAACCCTATAGGTCTCAACTTATACCCTCACCTTCAACCATGTTCCCTATACATTAGATCTCAACCCTGCTATATCTCTATCTTCTCTCTTTTCTATCTCACTTCTCCCTCCATCTCTCCATACATCCATCCATCCCTATCTTCCCTAATCCCTTAATCATAAACCCTCAACCCTTAAACCCTTAAACACTCAACCCAAAACCCAAAACCCTCAGCCCCTAAACCCTAAACCCTTAAACCCTCTACCCTCTACCCTCTACCTAATACCCTCTACCCTCAACCCTAATCCTCAACCCTAATCCCTCAACCCTTAAACCCAAGAAAAATCTCTACCCTAATCCCTAAACCCCTAACCCTTAAACCCTAATCCATTAACCCCTATACCCTCTACCCTATACATTGGACCCTCAACCATAATCCCTCAATCCTATACCCTCAACCTTAAACCCTCAACCCTCAACCCTTAATCCTTAAACCATAAACCCTTAAACTCTCTATCCTCTACCCTCTACCCTATACATTAAACCCTCAACCCATATACGCTCTACCCTTTACATTGTACCCTCAACCTAATCCTTACACCATATACCCTCAAACGTATACCCTAAACCCTCTACCCTCAACCCAATACCCTCAACCTTGTACCCTCAACCCTAAACCCTCAAACCCTAATACCCCAAACCATCAACCCTATAGGTCCTCCACCCTAATCCATCAACTTTATACCCTCAACCCCTATCACTTTCTCTTTATCTATACATCTCACCTCTCACCTACACTCTCTAATTGTAACTATCTACCCTCTCCCTCTTTCTACATACATCTCTCTCAATCAATCCCTACCACCCTCTCTTTCTCTCTCTATCTCCCTCCCACTACCTCTCCATCACTCCCTCTCTCTCCTGCTACCTCTCCATCACTCCCTCTCTCTCTCCCACTCCCTCTCTCTGCCTCTCTCTCTACCTCTCTCCCTCCCACCCCCTCTCTCTCAAGTCTCTCCCTCTGGCACCCTACCTAGGTAACTCTCTCTCTATCTATCTATCCCTCCCACCCTACCTAGATAAGTCCCTCTCACTCCACCCCCGTCTATCTCTCCCTCGCTTAGGTCACTCCCTCCCACACCCTCTTCCTCTCTCATATCTATCACTCTCATACTCCTCTCTCCCACTTTCTTTCTCTCACAATCCATCTCACCCCCCTCACACTCTCAAGTCTCTCCCTTTAGCACCCTACCTACATAACTCTCTCTTTCTCTCCCTCTCGCTCTCCCCTCTCTATATCTCCCATTGTCTCTCAATTCTCTCTCTCCCACCCCTATCTCTCTCTCTATCTCTCTCTATCTCTCCCTCTATCCCTCACACACTACCTAACTAAGTCCCTCTCACTCCAACCCCTTCTCTCCCACTCCCCCTCTCTTAGACTCTCCCTCTCTCAAGACTCTCTCTCACTACCTCTCTACCTCTCTCTCTAAAGACATGCATAAATGCATACATACTTGCATACATACAAGCCTAATACATATGTACATACAATCCTACATACATACAAGCATACATGTACATATGTAGATACAATATTACATAGATATAGGCATACATACATGCATTGATACATACATACATGCATACATGGCATAGAAGCATACATGTACATACAAACATACAAATATATAAACATACATTCAATAGAGTAGCATTTAACATAAAGCAAGACAAAACATGAGCATGTTATATTGTGCTCGCGTTATGTCTTGCTAGACATATCCCTCACAAACAAAAAAAACCATGTCAAAACTAAGATATAACATGAGCGTGTTATAACACGCTCATGTTATATGTTTCTTTGGGAATCCCCAAGAATTAGACTTGATATTTTCCTTGGAATACCAACCCAAAGGCTTGGAGGGCCTTCCCAATGACTAGAGATGTGTTTTTCCAAATTCTACAATATTTCACATAATCAGGTTCATGCTCACCATCAAGATTGCACATGTTTCAATGTTGAACAAATCAAACACTTGGGTAGTGTTAGGTTCTCTCTTAGCTATCCAATGATATAATTGTTTTCACTTTTTGACAATGTTAAGCCTTTCATGTATAATTTATTTTGTTTGTGTCTCCTTTTTGGAAAAAGGTAGTGTTTGATGTTTTTTTCATTATAAATTAACCATTCATCAAAATTTTAAATAAATTACATTTTTAGAAACTAGACTCCATTCTACAATTTTTTTTTAAAAAAAAAATTCAATTAGTTTCCAAAATTTGTAGGGGTAGCACAGCCAAAATTCTATTTTTCAGGAAGTGTCCACTTAGAAAATTAGTAAAAAATCAAATATTCTTTAAAAAATTATTAGAAAAATCGTGCATCAACTACGTACTGTTATCTAATATCTCACTAAAGCAATTTTAAAAATACTAAAAAAAAGTTCACCATGCTAGGGACGTACAAAATTTACTATGTTATGTTTTTCTGAAAAAAACAACACCAATTTCTATACATCCCTATTTTGAATCTATTAATATCAACCATTTTCAGAATAAATTAGTAGTTTAGAAAGTAGACTTAGAGCACTACGATCCTTGTTTTTGTTGCATCTCAAAAATTTGAGTGTAACTATCCTCAATTTCACATCCAAGGTCAGTATTTCCTGGTTTTAGAAAAAAACTAGCCACTTAAGCCCCATCTTTTTACACTTACCTTGCTTATTCTTGATAAAAATGATGATCCATGGAGAATGTGTTCACATTATAAGAAGCTCAAAACATCACTCATAAAGATAAGTTCCATATTCCTATTACTAATAAATTGGAAGGAAATAAAATCTATATAAAATAATCCAAATGTGTCTTTAGGGTGAAACAAGTAGAATACTCAAGAAACTTGGTATCACTTAAAGGTGTTAATTTGGACCCTAAGAAGAGAGGATTTTCAGTTCTAACAAAATACTATAGAATATTTATTCATATCTATCATCCTATAAAGAAAATTTTCTTTTGGGAAGGTATAAAGTGAATATCAAAAAAATTGTGGTAGAATGTTTGATATACCAATAAAATAAAAGGGAAATAATAAAGACTCCTAGCATATTAAAAATATTAGGCATTCCAATACAACACTAGGAAAAATATTAATAGAGTTCATTATGGGGCTTCCAAAGACAAATAATATTGATATAATCTGGTTTGTTATGGATAAACTATTAAGAATGCATATTTTTGTGGACTCTCATCTATTTTTTACAAATATTATGGAAAAAATATTCATACAAAAATTTCATGGAATTTCCAAAATCAGATTGGAAAATAGAGGCAAATCAAAATTTCTAATCAAGTGTAAGAATTCGGTAGTCGAAGATACAAAATGGAATTATGAATGATTCATACAAAAGATTTTAGATTTGCTAAGAATTAAGGGAAATTATTTTTGAAGGGGAAGGGAAAGCTATGATCGTAATATGATGTATTCCTAAGTATATATTATATGTATTGGTATGCGAAGCCTAATCCAACTTATGTTTATATTTTTTCTCTCTTTTTCTAGTGTGTTTCCAACCCAAATCAATTAATGAGTGAATACAAGGGAGGAAAAGCCCCTCTTGCGAGGTTTGAGGGGTAAAAGACTAAAATATCTTAAATATGATAATGGTGGTGATATTGCAACAAATAATTTGAGGTTTATTATTCATCTAATGGAATTCGTAGGAAAAAAATGGTTTCAAGGACTCCATAAGAAAATGGAGTGGAAGAGCCTATTAATAGGACAATAATGGAGTGTGCATGGAGTATGAGATTGCATGTTGGGATGCCTTTAAACTTGTGGGTAGAGGTTGTTAATATCATTTTTTATTTAATAAATAGAGGTCCTTTTGTTCCTTTGGGTTGTGGTATTCTAGAGGAAGCATGGACAGGTAAGAAGCTGAGTTATTCTTTTCTCAAAACATTTGGTTGTGAAGAATTTACACATGCTGATTCTAAAAAATAGAACCAATTCAAATGATAAATCAAAAAATGTTTTCCTTCATTGGATATGGTATTGATGAATTTGGCTATAGGCTTTGGGATTTTGAAAATGTAAAAATTGTTAGAAGCAAGGATGTTGTATTCAATGAGAAGGTGTTGTACAAAAGATTAGTTGTAGCAACATAAGAAGAAAGGAAAATATTATGTGGTGTTGGATGATACTCCAAAATGTATTGTTCTATTTTTTCCTTATGCTCCGCAATAGCAATGTTCAACAAGAAATACCACAAACCCCAGTGAGTGTTAGATAATCTACAAGGATAAGTAGACCTCCCAAAATATTTTCTCCTTCTTTGTATTCCATTTTATTAACTGATGTTGGTGAATCAGAAGGGTATAATGAAGCTATACAATTGGATAAAAAGTATCAGTTGGAGTGAGGAATTGAAGAATAAATGGATTCCTTGCTAAAAAATTAGACCTGGGAATTATGTAAGTTGCTTGTAGGTAAGAAGGATTTACCAAATAAATGGGTTTATAGGTTGAAAGAGGAAGGAGGTAAGAAAATATTTAAATCCAGACTAGTAGTTAAAGTATTTTCACAAAAAATGGAATTGATTTTGATGAAATATTTCTCTAATTGTTAAAATGACTTCTATTCATACTATTTTAAGTATTGTGGCTATTGAAGATTTTCATGTTGAACAAAACTAGATGTGAAAAATGTTTTTCTCTATGGGGATTTGAAATAGGAAATATATATGCAACAAGCACAAGGATTTAAGGTTAGAGGTAAGGAGAATTTAGTGTGATATTGAAAAATAGTTTATATGTATTTAAACAGGCATCTTGAAAATGGTATTTGCAATTTGATAGTTTTATTGTTCAGAAAGGCTACAACTGGTCTCATTATAACCATTGTGTTTAATTTAATAGGTTGGATAATGATAGCTACATTATTCTATTTTTATATGTTGATGACATTCTTGTAGTAGGGTCTAACATGGATCACATAAGAGAGTTAAAACAACAATTAGCAAAATATTTTGTTATGAAGGATTTGGAGAATGATAGCTACATTATTCTATTTTTATATGTTGATGACATTCTTGTAGTAGGGTCTAACATGGATCAAATAAGAGATTTAAAACAACAATTAGCAAAATATTTTTCTATGAAGGATTTGGAGATGAAAAAACAAATCCTTGGTATGATAATTTATAGAGACAAGAAGAACAAAAAATTAAATCTATATCAATATAATTATGTTGAAAAGGTGTTGAAGATATTTCATATGGAGAATCTAAAAGATTTTAGCACACCTTTTCCTACTCATTTTAAACTAATTAAGGAGACATGTGTCCAAAGACATAAGAGGAGGAAGAAAAAATGTCTAAGATTTCATACTCTTCAACTATTGGAATCTTAATATATGCAATGATATGCATGAGGCTGGATATTCCACATGTCCTAGGAGTTGTCAGTAGGTATTGTAGACACGTAAAATGTACTGATTGACATTGTGCATCTAATCCTGACCACTAACATCATTTCATCCTGAATCATCCTCTGGTCTAACCATTTAATCAAATACCCTTATCTGATTAAATTCATCAATATTCCTCACTTAATTAAATAAATCAGTTATCTAATTAAGTCACCTTTTCTCAATAATTAAATTAACCATTTTGATCTAATTATCCTATTTAATTAAATAATTAACTTTATTTGATTAAATATCTTAAGTCTATCTATTAAATTAAATAAATTAAAACCTTATTTAGTTTAATCTAACATCGTCTCTTTTAATTAAATAAATAAAAATCTTTATTTAATTAGTCCCTTATCACATTCTTCTCATATTTGATTTAAATAAATCCACAAATTTAAGTCAAATAGGTCACATCATTTAACCCCTTCATTAAATTAATTAACTTTGACTAATTTAATCTCCTCTCATGTCTCATCCTCTAGCTTTTACCATTTGCACATGAAAATAAATTTAATTGATTTATTAAATCTCTATTTTTCTCAACAAGGCATCTTTTAAGGAATATTCTTCAAGTTTGAATTCAAAATCTAAGTTGACATCTACATCCAACAAGGAATTTACTCTCTCTTACATGTCCTTTTCCTTGAGCCAAGTTCCATTCAATGCATTCTTTCTTCCCTCTTGCATGTCATTTCAACAATTTCAAAATTTAAAAATAGGTATTTATTGGCACAATCCTCAAAACTTGCACATCCTCCATCCATTCATAGGTTGACAAGTGGCACTTTTCCATTGGTTGATTCTTAGTCCCACATTGCTCTATTTTGGACATTCATCCATCAATCTCATCTATAAATAAGAGGCTAATCTCCTCATTTCATCATCCACAATTTGAGTAAACTTACTATGCTCAAATCATTAGCAAATTCCATCCATTATCATTGAATCTTAGCTAGGTTATGCAGGTTTTTCCATTGGAGTACTCATCAAGCATCAACAAAGTGGATTAAATTTCTTCATCAAATCACCATTACATCATTGGAGTTGGGAAAGGGCCAATTTTTACATCAAATTGGCACCAATTCCCTCAAGAGATTAGGAGTTTGTATGCTTTAGAATAGGATTTGATATACTTTTAAATTTCATTATGTTCTTCATTTCATATTCTATCTCTTTTGCTATTCAAATGAATTTCTTGAGGAATCCTTGTTCTTGCTTACATTTCATCTTCTAATGTGTTTTTTCATGTTGTTTTGCAAGTATTGGATTTGGGGTTTGACATTTTGGTGCTAAAAGGAAGGAAATCTCACCTTTCAATCACGTTTTTTTATCAAATTCATGCATTTTTCTTTGTTTACAGGTTCAATGTCGTTGTTCAGCATAGTTGGTTCTCCAGCGTCACTATATAGGATCGTTGGAAATTCAAACTCTGGTGCTGAAGTCTTCCCACCTAAGATTTTAAATTTCAAACTGCACCGCTTGACCGATTAGACCCGCGAGAATTTTCAAAAAAATCAAACTACACCGCTAGGCAAAAGGGTGACACATTCACACTCACTAGCTTGACTGCAGAGTCATGCTGACTAGTAAGCAATGCTATATAGCACCGTTGGAGAAATCAAACTGTGATGCCTTCACGGATTGCACCGCTGGAGGGGAGTATGAAGTGAAATTTAATTTTCAGCACATGCTTTTTTTCAAATTATGATTATTATGTCCATTTTCTATCTTTTTGACCTCTGTTTTGCAAAATCTAACTTATTTTTTTCTTGTAGGTTGAATCAATTAAAGGCGAAAAGGAAGACAAGCATGATGAGGTCATTTCATGAAAACAAGTGTTTTTAAACACTTTAGTGTTTGTTTAACACTATTTGAGGATTCATTAGTCCTCTTTAGGAAAATTTCTCATCTTTTTAGGATTAGGATCCACTAATTTCATTTGGGCTTTAAAAATAAATTTTCAATTTTTGTTACAAAAGGCTTAGAATGAACATTAGGACTCCAATCTACTAGAGTTTGTTTTGGGATTAAAAATTGAACAAGGCAATTTGTCACACTTACTTTGGTGTTTTTAAAATGAACTCACAATTGCTTTGAAATGGTAAAACAAACATGTGCAACTTTTTATTGTGATTGCTTACTTAAACTAACATCATCGAAAAGGACGTATGCACTTCTCTCATGCTTTATAGCGATCTTGAGAATCAAAAGGCTTTTTTTATGATCGTAGGTTGAGATAAAGTGATCACCTCCACACTTCATTTTGGGTTTAAAATTGAACAAAACATTGTGCGAGTGTGAGTAGAGTATTATTGCGTACACTCTCTCTCTTTGTGTTGCAAATGAAAAATTGATCGAGTTATGAATATTGTCCTTATTCACTATTTTTTATCTTAGAGGGCCTGCCTTGGGGAAAAAGTACTCACCCAAGGGAACGAATCAACCGGTAACACTTTAAAGCCAAGAGTATTTCCAACCAAGATATAAATGTGGGTATTGGAATAAACGCCAATATCATGCAGTTGGCTCTAACGAGATGGATCTGAAAAGGGACTCTCGCTGTATGGGTCAATCTCCATGAACATAAAGTCCTAATTAAAATCCATGTTTTAGAATTGCCAAAATCCTTGATCTATTTGTTGGTGCAAGAACGGTTGTTTTGAAGACACCCCACACTTGTACGGTCTTTTAGTAGAAATGGAAAGCATGCCATGGTAGTTTCATGGGTGTTGATGCTTGGCTACCCTGTATAAGTGAGTGTTGTGGAGGGGAGCTAGTGGGTTCAAGCATCTAACCATTCACTAAAGATAAGTGTAGATGGACTTGTCCAAGTGGGGACTCAACAAATATTTTCTTCCATATCTATAGGGTTGTACTTATTCTTGGTTACAAAATGCTTGTCTTGTTCAAAAACATCTTGGAAACAAACACTTAAACATCATCACCAAAATTTCAAACCCTTTAGGAGACAAATACAATTGACCTAATTCATGTGTTATTGCTTGCCCTTGGGATTCTATCCTTAGGAGTTTCTAAACACTTGGATTACCTCTCAATTTTTCTACTAAAGTTAAACAATAGGTAACCCTTGCCTTGAATTTACTAAATTTCCACATAACATACTTTGTGGGATTCGAAGAAATTAATACATGGACATCTAGTTTGGAAACCTAATCAAAGAAGTGTTTGTGGTAAAATAAAGTTACTAAGCAAAGATAACAAAATGAACTCTCACATGTGTTGAAACCTCACAATTTCCAAGAAAGTAAAATCCCAAAATGAAAGTCCTTGGTTCAAAATCTGCAAATGTATGCTCAAATTGAATCACTTCTTAGTCATAAAGGTCCATAGAAGCATTGCATGTTCTTCAATACCGAGGTCTAGGTAAACAAAGTTTCTTTTCTTAGGTTCATCCTAGGATCAAAAGAAATCAAAATATTTTTTCATCCACCCCTCGAACATTAAACCAAAAATCATCTCATCATCATCTTTTGAGAAATCTTGAAATTATCCTTCATGCTAGGTTTTTTGGAAAAATATCAAAATCATCAAATCCTTGAAATCTTTATCAAATCATCTTTGGCTAGGTATGTGTAGATGCATCCTTTTGCATATGCTTGGCCAAAATTATCAAACCATCTTGTTTAGCTAGGTATATGTAGATGCATCCTTTTTCATATGCTTGGTTAAATTATCATCTTGTTTGAATAGGTGTGGGTAGATGCATCCTTCTCCCTACACATATTCAAATTATCATCCTTTGAGGAAATCTACCCCTTAGATAATCATCCAACATCTTAGGGTCTATTTTTTCAATCAAAGCAAACCAAAATCAATCAAGACAAGGGAAAATCAAAATCAAAATCCAAAACATATCCAAAAGTCCTAAAAGTCTAGCATTCCCTTCAAGATTTATCAAAAGATAAAACATCCACATCATTCATCTTTTCCATCATCATATCACCTTTTGATCCTCAAGATATCCTAAAAATTTCTCTTTTGTGCTTAAAATAAGATCAATCCAAAGAATTAAGAGATTCATCTCCCATATTCTTGAAAATTGATCCTTGTTTTATGGTTCAAACTAGATCTCAATACTAGAAGAACATTGAAGCTGAGAAAGAAACACTCGCTTCAAGGGACCTAAGCAAAATGAACGCCAAAATGAATCATGTCGAATCAAGTAATCCTTTGACTATCTCATCATCACAAAACCCACAAGAGGAAATTCAAGAAGAAGACCTTACCTTTGGGATGTCACATGAAGAAATAATTGAAATGCTCCAAAATCTGGAAAACCATAAGATCATCAACATCATGATGAGGCTTAACCCTTCACTATACATGCTTGAACTAGCAAAACAAGGGGCCAAATTACCTTCTGATTTCGACATGAGATCTATAGTGGAACCATCTTTGGAGATCATGCCTCTAATTTAATCCATACTCCCCATCCCAAAGTATCACTCAAAACATTCCGCAAATCACAACATCCTTTGTTCCAACCCAACCCAATGTTAATAAGGGAAATGCATTTCTTAATGCTATTCAAACACACCCCCTTGCCAGCAATCAAGACTTGGATGCAAGTACCATTTTGGAACAAAACATACCCAAAATCCATTACATAAGTATGTCCCTCTCACTTTCCATAATGATCCATCATCATCATCCTTCCATGCAACACCTCAAACTTCTCTCCTCAGAAATTTGCAAGAGGAAGGTGACATGTTCAGACATGGGGGAATTTTCAACACCACATCATTTTCTCAAGAACTCACACCCCTTACATTTTCACCTCTTCTACCATTACCACCATTATCCACACCTCTACTTCGCTTGGGACTCCCACCTTTACCAAATATCAATCAAAATAAAACCAACATTCCAAACACCAATCAAAGCATCATGCCAAACTCTCAAAACTTGTCATCAATATCACAACAACAGATGACAACTACACAAGAAATCATGACATCATTGAACACCCCCCTAACATTTCAAAGCATGGGCTCTCAAGTACCAACCACATCAATAGCACCATTCACCACTCAAACCACCAACATGACATCACCGCTCACCACCACCACAAGCACCATTCTGAATCCACCATCGCCCCCACCACCACCAAACTTCAATTTATCAAGCCAATATAGCATGGCATTGCAAGCCGCTCACCAAGTTGCTTATCAAAAGACATTCCTGCAAGTGCAAAAGCAAAAAGCTACACAAATAGCTACCCAACAAGCTGCACAAGCAGCGCAAAATGCTCAAGCCGCCTAAATTGCACAACAAGTGCAACAGGCCGCACAAGCCCAAGACTTATTGCAACAATAAGCGGCACAAGCCCAAGCCCAAGCTCAAGGGCATGCCAAATATCAAGCACAACAAGCGCAAGCACAAGCACAATTTCTTGCACAAAAACAAGCCGCACAACTACAAGCATATCAACAAACAATAAAACAATATCAAGAGTAGCAAAAAGAAGCCCAATTAGCAGTCCAACAACAAGCATTGTTGGAACAACAACAAGCACAACAACAAGCTCAATAATAGGAAATCCTAGCACAACAACAAGCAATCCTAGCACAACAACAACAAGATCAACAACAAGCATTGTTTATACAACAGCAAGTGCAAGCATACCTGGCTCGACAAAATGTGCAAATACCATCAAACAACACACCAAACAACCCACCCATCCAACCCACAATTGAAACACCCCAGAATACCTTCATCCCACCCCCTGATCCGCAAAACAATGTAACAACACAAATCAGGTTGCTCTTGCAACAAGTGCTTGATCTTCAATTAGGGTGAACCACAAAAACACCAAGCAACTTGTGTCCCTATCCATTTGATAGGAGCCTTGTGATGAAACCATTCCCGAAGGGATTTGAGATCCCCAAGTTCAACAAATATCATGGGACAGGAAACCCTGAAGATCACATTAGGGAATTCCAGGTTCATTGCATGGAAGTTGCATATGATGATACCTACCTCATGTGGCTATTTCCTAGGAGTTTGGATGGGCACGATATGGAATGGTTCTCTCACCTATCTACAAGCATCAAAACATTCCAAGAAATTATAGATGCATTCATTAAATACTACACATGCAATATTGCAATGGATGTCAGTCTAGAAGAACTCTCAACTTTGAAACAAGGTAAGAGTGAATCATTCGCTTCATTCCTACAACGATGGTGATCCAAGGACAATCAAAGAAAATGGACCATGCCCGAGGAACAACAAGTTTTCACCATCATATCCAACCTTGATGACCTCTTGGAATTTCATCTCAAGGTACAAGGGATCACCACATATGACCAGTTGATCTCCAAGGTGCTCAACATCGAACGATCCCTTATGACACAACCTGGAGGATCAACTCCATACCCCAAACAATAAAACACCCACCCACCTACCAATTACAATGACAAACCTCGCACGTGGGAAAGAAACAAAAACATTACTAATGACGGTGTCATCAATTCCAAGGTGTTCATCAGTGTCCCTTGCCAAAATACACCCGCACCACAAATCCAAAACCAACACCAAAACAATCATCAAGCAACACAACAACCAGACAAAAATTTGATAATTAACAATGTCAATGATCAAAGGGAACCACCCCAATGGAGCAAGAGTTACCCCAAGAAAAATTATGCCGCTCTAGGGGAACCACTTGAAGTCATCATGAAGAAGTTGATAGATAAACAAAAAACTCATCAAAGCTCCCACCTATGAGAATTACCAAGAACCAGATGTCAAACCTCCTTGGTATAATGAGAATCAACTCTGTGACTTCCATAAAATAAAATGGCATACCATGAATAGTTGTATGAGGCTAAAAAACATAATTCAAGATCTCATCGATCAAAGAATTATAAATGTGGAACAACCAACAGGAAACCAATACCTTAAGATATACATGAATCTGATGCCTAATCATGGCAATAAAGGGAATAATAATAGTGATAAGGGGAAAGGAAACCTCATAAACATGAATCATGTTTATGAAACTATCATTGCCTCCCTAAATGAATATTGTGCTACCATCACCATCAAAGGAGCCCATGCCGATTGTGGAGTCACCACAAGAGGTGGAAAATTTACCATCGCAGGATCATCCTAGCCAAATAGATTCCACACACCTAGATCTGTCCCTAATGGATATAATGTCCATGATCAGCTCAAAAGAACGCCAGTGAAAATCTCCATCATGGAGTTACTAAAAATCTCATCTGCCCATAAGAAAATCCTTGACAAAGCATTGGCTTCATCCACTGTCCCCACAGATCTTCATGCAGAACAATTCCAAGCTATGGTCGGCAATATCATAACCCAGAATCTCCTCACATTCTCTGACCAATATTTTCTTTCCCAACCATCTCATAACTGTGCACTCCACTTAGAATTCCTAGTACAGAAAAGCAAGGTCAAAAGGGTAGTGGTAGATGGAGGTGCGGGCTTGAATATTTTTTCTCTCAAGCTCATCAAACAATTAAAAATCTTAGAAGATTCTATCGACAAAGGAAAGGGTATCACAATAAGAGCATATGATGATCAAGAAAGAGTCTCCTAGGGCATAATCAAAATCTGTATTCAAGTAGGGCCATCTATCATGGAAACCACTTGTCAAGTCTTGGACCTCGACTTGTCGTTTAACATCCTTCTAGGACACCCATGGATTCATGCGATGAAAGCAGTAGCATCAAATTTCCATCAATGTGTTAAATTCACACATGAAGGACAAGAAGTTACCATCCATGGAGATCTTGAACCATCCTCCTATTGCAAAATCCTTGAGGAAAAGTACTATAAAATCCCCCAAGTAACAAAAAATGATGAGGGCCCATCTACACCATACATTGATCTTGCCACTCTTGCTTCCACTTCTGTGATAGAGACACCTGCCACTCCCACCATTCCCACCATCTCCAACATTAAGGTCATCATCCAAGATAATGGTTGTGGAAACTCCAAGCTCCCTAAAAATTCTTTTGTAATAGGAGAGTTACCACAATCTCCTAGATCACGAGGGCATCTGCAAGTAAATGAAGCCTCCACATTTCAAACGTCTCTTGAAGACTATCCCAACTTTACAAGTTGGGGATATCTTGGCCAAGATGTTATTTAGGCAGATCCATCTCATATGCTATACCATGATGAGAGTGTTAGAGTAAAGGTTTTAATTTAATCATGATTAGTGCACCTCTGTTGACGTTAATGTATTAATTATTAAATGTCTACCTATTAGGGTTTCTTTTAGGGTTGCACAATATCCTTTTATAAGGATTCATCATTGTAATTTATCTCTCTTGGATGAATACATTTTTTAGCTTTCAGAGCACCCTTGCTTGTTTGTCTCCATCTCTTCTTTCTGTGACAGGTTATTTGCATGCAGGTGATCTTCGGGGTCTGTGAAGTTGGCTTTCTCAACTACTACATGGTATCAGAGCTCCAGACCTGCTGCTTCCTGTTCGATTTCTGAAGAATTTGGAGCTTCAAGGGTTTGATAGGGCTTTCAGAAGTTCTTCAGCTAATTTGAGAGGGTCTTGGTGCAGTTTTCAGATCTGGTTTCCTTGCCCAACGATTTTTTTTGTTTCTTTTTTGTTAAAAAAGAAATCAATTTTTTTTAGCATTTTTTAGGATCACAGGCCAACTCCATTTTAGGTGCATTTTGGAATTTAAAGCAGGACCTCTGGTTAGATTCAGATGACCAAAACCATATTATCATATATGGCATGACCTATTTAAGGGCACCGTTGATTTGGGAGAGCAAATTTTTTTGCTTTCGAGAGACATCCTGACCCCGAGGCACAATTTTAAGTGTAAAATTCAATCGAAAAAATTGTAAAAATGGCATTTTTGTATTTTGAGCAGAAATTTGCCAGTTGAAGGGAGCCTTACACATGCCAGTATTACCGATATGGCCGGTGCCGGTGTGGCTCCCACCACCATTGCTACATCGCTTTGGCCCGAGATCTTGATACGGTCATATAAAGGACCGGGGCTACGCCCAGGCCCAGCCCTGGTCATATTGGAAGCCGGGGGTAAGTAACGGCCTAGCCCTTAGCCCACGGTGCTTTGACGGACCGAGGGGCGTTACCCCAGCCCAGGCCACGGAAGGGACCTAATTGTGCATTTTCAGGAGACTTTCAGTAAATCGGGTATAAAATGGGCGTATGATCTCCCTTTTTTTCAAACGAGATACCGTTGGAAAGCTGATTCCAGCACCGATCTGATGGTGTAGCTCTGATTTTTATTTTTTTCCATTTTCATGCTGTTTTTTTCAGTCAAAGTCAGAACAATATTTTTGCACTCCTGGAGCCATATCTTTTGCATACGGACTCCATTTTTTGCAAACAAAGAGGCGTTGGAAAGGGGTTTCTGTGCTATTTCCAGATCTGTCATTTATTTTTCTAAAATTTGCACCAGGTACTTTTTATTCAGTATTTTGTGTTTTCACACATCTATCAATTACTTGGACGTTTCAGCACTTGGAAATGATTTGTTTGTGTGGGATGGCTTTATTTGATTTGGTTTATCAGTATTGAGGTTAGTTAGTCTCATATTTGTTAATTTGAAGAGTTATCATGGGTTTCTCTACTCACCCTTCAGTTGTATTTCTGGAACGGGGTAATTATGAGTCATGGGAAAAGGGTATACTTACACATTGTAGGTGGCTTAATATTTTTCCTTATTTGTATGATCTCATACCTGCACCAGCAACTTTAGAGGGAAAACTAGCTTGGGATATTATTAGAAATCACATAGTAGGACTTATACGGTCTAGTGTTGATTCTGACACTGTGTGGGCTATATCGGGCATTAATTGTCCTCACTCACTTTGGACACGTCTTTGGGAGATCTATGGAGACCTTAGTCTTTCTCCATTCCCAGAGGATCTTGCTTTGGATTGTCTTGTACCCATTGGTTGGAGAGAGAACACACCCTTTGATCATGATACTTTAAAGGAACTTCATTATTTAGACACCCTTACATATTCTGATGAATCAGAGGATTGTCTCACGGTTCCTACTCTTCAGACTGGATTATACTTGTATCAGCATCCTCTCCTATTGTTCTTGATCAGTTTGATATTTCCCCTTCTTTGGCTCCTATTGATTCAGCTAAGCAGGACATCATACATCTTTCAGACATGGCTACTTGGGATTCTTATCTTGCAGGCATTTCGTCTTTGTTTGTAGAGTCCTATATTGCAGATCAGGAGGATTACTTTGAGGATTTTCAGCTCCTCTTTGTTGACAGCCATATTCCAGCTGTTAGCCCACCATCATCTATGCATTCAGAGGTTGCAATTTTTGAGTCTTCAGTTCATTTTGGATTTGACATCTTTTGTTTCAGTTCAGACAGAGAGATTCCTCAGCATCCTATCATGGCACACATCTTGAGACATCTTGGTTCTTCTCTTTTCACAGGGTTTCTTTGACATTGTCCTTTGGATCCATTTCTTCCCAAGGGGAGGAATATTATATGCCGCTTCAGGATCTCTTTCTGGATTCTACCTCAGGCATCCATATGTGCGACAAGAGTTTCTTCATTGTGGGGGGGCCTTCTAGTCTCTTTCTTTTTCTCCTATGGAGACCATTGTACATGTACTTATATGATAGAAGCTGTCTATGGGGGGTCTTATGTTATCCACCTCCTATCCTTCTGTTATTAGTGCATTTATTTCTTTCATCTCTTTTTGGAGTAGAGTTTTTCCCATGGAGTTTTTCTCCTATTTCTCCACTTTATAGAGTTGGTTGTAATTGGAGTACTGTCGAGCCTTATTTGGGACCCAAGTTACTTTCTTACCCATTTGTAGTTACCTTTGCTCTTGCACATGTTTGTAACTGCACTTTTTGCTCATCTTAAGGGGGGGTGTTAGAGTAAAGGTTTTAATTTAATCATGTTGATTAAATTACCTTTATTCCTCTCTTAAGATTTCACTTTAGTTTGCATTTTGTGACATTTAATAATTATATTAATTATTAAATGTCTACCTATTAGGGTTTCTTTTAGGGTTGCACAATATCCTTTTATAAGGATTCATCATTGTAATTTATCTCTCTTGGATGAATACAGAGAGACCAATAGTTGATTTACCAATGGATGACAGAAGCAAGGGTCTAGAAATGATGCTCGCAATGGGCTATGACAGAAATCAAAGACTTGGGGAAAATGACAATGGGCTTATAATACCTATCATTCTAGAGATGCGAATGATAACAAGTCTTGGCCTCAGATGTACCCCTTTGAGTATAACCATACGTGACCGAGGTACTCCAATTAGAAAAGTCAAAAATCCTCCTCAGCAAACTGCAGCTGAACTGTGCTTACTAGTATCTATAGGTCACATCATAGATAACTTCACATTTGACATAATAGACATATATAGTAGTAGTGATGACAAGGATACCACTCTTTGCATGATTAGCACCCTATCTTTTGAATTATACCATCAAAATCATGAAATCTGCCTAGTATACCCCCAACTCATCGACTACAACCAACGAGGACCACTAGTTCTTGATACATTAAAAAATGATGAGGCACTCTCAGAATTCATAGGACTACAGGAAAAAAAATTGTATGGGGATCACAAAGAAGGGTTCATAATTGAGCTAGATACACATGCCTATTATGGGGAAATGATTGAATCCCTCAGTCGCAAAAGTGAAAAATTAAGAATAATATCTAAGTCTTTGAGTGAAAACCACACTATGGCACTCTCCAACCAGAAAAAAGTAAAAATAAAGGATGCATCCAATGGTGAAAACCTCTTTGAGATGCCTGAGGATGGGGGATTCAATCTTCCTTTCAAAGCTCTTCATCAAGAAAAATCAGCAGTCTTGGTAGAAAAATGCAATCCGGTCAATCTAGGAATAGATGAAACCCCAAACATCACATTCTATGCAGAATCATTACTATCAGAAGAACAAGAGCTCCTAGAAGCCTTCCTAAGAGAGAGACAGATAAACTTCACATGGAGCTATGTTGACATGCCAGGGCTTGATCTAGAAATCGTGGTTCACCACTTAGCAGTACACCTAGAAGCAAAGCCTGTTAAACAAAATCTCAAAAAAATGCACCCTTAGATAGCCCTGTTAGTAAAAATGGAACTAAAGAAGCTATTAGATGCAGGATTCATTCGACCGATAGATTATCCAGAATGGGTGTCAAACTTGGTACCTATTTCAAAACCTAATGGGGGCATTAGAATCTGCACAGACTTCAGAGACTTGAACAAAGCATGTCCAAAAGATGATTTCCCATTGCCCAATATTGACATGATCGTAGACATGACGGCGGGACATGAAATGCTTTCCTTGATGGACAATTTCTTAGGTTACAACCAGATAATTATTTCCAAAGAAGACAAACTCAAAACGGCCTTCACTTGTCCATGGGGGACTTACTGCTAGAATATGATGCCATTCGGCTTAAAGAATGCAGGAGCAACATACCAAAGGGCCATGACATTAATCTTCCATGACATGATCCATAAAACTATTGAAGATTATGTTGATGAAATTCTAGCCAAGTCCAGAAGGAGAAAGGATCACATAGCAACCCTAAGTGCCATTTTTGATAGGTTGGAGGAGTACAAGGTCAGATTAAACCCAAAGAAGTGTGTCTTTGGCGTACATTCAAGAAAGTTGCTAGGATACATAGTATCAATGAGAGGTATCAAGGTAGATCCAACAAAAGTAAAAGTAATCCTTGAGATGGAGGCACCCAAAACATTAAAGCAATTGAGAGGTCTCCAAGGTAGGCTTCAATCCATTCGCATATTCATAGCACAACTAGTAGACAAAAAGAACCCATACTCTCACCTACTCCACAAGGGAGTAGTGTACAAATGGAATAACAAGTGTGAAGAAGACTTCAATAAAATAAAAGAATATCTACTTACACCGCCAGTACTAATGCCACCAATCCCAAGAAAACCATTGATTCTCTACATGTCAGCAATAGCAACAGCCCTTGGAGCTCTCCTAGCTCGGCATGACAAAAATGGAATAGAAAGGGCCATCTATTACATCAGTAGAACAATGGTTGTGCATGAGCTAAACTACTCATTCATCGAGAAAGTATGTCTAGCAGTAGTTTTTGCATCAAAGAAATTCAGACATTACATGTTGGCACACAAAATACAACTCATCGCCAAAATCGACCTTCTCAAATATTTACTATCAAAATCAATGCTCACTGGAATAATAGACAAATGGGTGATGATACTGTCAGAATATGACATTGAATATGTGGAGTGGAAAGCAATCAAAGGCCAAGTCATCACAGATCAGCTTGCAGAAGCACCAATCTATTTAGAGAATCCTCTCATCTCAGAGTTTCCAGACAAATCCATTTTCAATCTCAATGTAGCCAACCACGGGAAACTCTACTTTGATGGCTCATACACACAACATGGATCAGGAGCTAGTGTCTTCTTTATCACCCCACAAGGGGGATGCATACCAAGGTCCTATAAGTTGGCTTTTCCCTGCACCAATAACATTGCAGAATATGAGGCTTTAACCATAGGTCTTAGAATAGCAGTGCAATGGAACATTATAGCTCTCAAAGTATATGGAGACTCCCAATTGATAATAAATCAAGGGAACAATGAATACCATACCAAGGAAAACAAGCTCACTCCATACAAGAAATTGGTGGACTCTCAAAGAATCTTTCATCAAAATCACATTTGAGAAAATGCCCAAAGCCAACAATATAGCAGCAGATGCCATGGCAACAATTGGATCCTTACTGGACATCCCTCACAACATTCCAAAATATGAATTCCTGATAGAGCAGCTTCTTGTGCCTACATTCAAGGTACCGGAATCAGAATTTTTGTGTGAAATCGTTGGTCCTAGTGATCCTTGGTACCACAACATTTATACATACCTTCAAATAGCCGTCATACCTTTTGACTTACCCTCATACCTAAAATGAACCTTTGTCAAAAAGGAATCCTGATTTGTCATCCTAGAAGATACCCTATATCATAGAAACATAGAAGGAACCCTACTACAATGCTTAAACACTGAGGAGGCATTGAATACTCTAACTACAGTACATAATGGTATTTGTGGTTCACACTCGAGTGGAATGACCACAGCCAAGAAACTGCTGAGGATGGGGTATTATTAGCCTACAATGGAAAGAGAAGCACATGACTACATCAAAAGGTGTCTACAATGTCAACAACATGGGGACCTCATCCATGCTCCAACTCAAGAGCTTCATCCCATCATCACACCATGGCCCTTTTCATAGTGGGGACTTGATCTCATTAGAAAAATCACTCCCACTTCATCTAATGGCCACAAATTCATCATAACCTCCATGAAGTACTTTACTAAGTGGGTGGAAGCCATACCCATGATGTATATAACTAGGAAACAGATATCAAAGTTCATCCTAAACTATCTCATTTGCCACTATGGTGTTCCACAAGCCATTATCTCAGATAATGGGACACCATTTAAAATTCAAGAGGTCCATGGCTTATGCAAAAAATTCAAAATCCAATATCGCTTCTCCACCCCATACTATCCCCAAGGCAATGGCCAAGTAGAAGCCACTAATAAAACCATTCTGAAAATCCTTAAGAAAATAGTCAATGACGTAGGTCATGACTGGCATCTACAACTTAATCCCACCCTTTGGGCCTCAAACCAGTATTTGCACACCCACTGGCACCACCCCCTTCTCCCTGGTCTACATATCAGAAGTAGTACTCCCCATTGAGATCGTGCTCCCATCACTTAGGATATCACTGCAAAAACTCATCACAGATGAAGAATACTGAGTATCAAGATTGAATGAGCTGAAGCTACTAGATGAGTGACATATAGATGCCTTGAATCATTTGCAAGTCTATTAGAATAGACTCAAGAGAAGCTATAACAAGAAGATCAGAAGCAAGACTTTCCAAGTTGGAGAATTGGTATTAAAGGAGAATTAGAAGAATGTCCCAAATCCAAACAACAAAGGAAAATTTGAACCTAATTGGTTGGGACCATTCGTTATCACAACAAGTTATAAGTCAAGGGCATATCAGTTATCAATACCCAAAGGGGAACCTTTGCAAGAGCCCATAGATAGCTCTCATCTCAAAAAATTTATGCCTAATCTTTCAAGGTATAGAACCAAAAATCCAAAATTAGAAATGTCTTAAAAGAAGGGTTACCTTAGCATTTGAAAATCTACAAGCGGGGTCTTGGTGACAACAAAAGTAAAAATAAAAATTCAAAAAAATAGAAAAGGATCAAGTAGTAAAGAAAAATCATCCTCTAGTAGAAACCGCCGTTGGCACTGGACAAGTACCTTGGTGAAAACTAAGCCAGGCCTTGTGTAAATGGCACTTTCCATCCACTAGGATCTTTACAGCTTTTTTTGCATCATCCACCCATTAATTTTCCATCATCCATCGCATTTAGATCTCCATCCATCACTCATCCACCTGCATCTGCACCATAGCTTGGTCCTGTGTTTGCATCATGATCCCTCCTAGTACTACCATCCTCAAGGTTAGTTTGTCCACGCGCCTTTATTAGATAAGTCCTATTGCATCATGCTAGGGGCACCATTCTCATCAGTTAGTTTCATGTATATATTCTTAAAATTAAGTAAACATCCCGAGGAAAATCCAAAAACATCAAAACATCAAAATCCAAAAGAAACATTAAAACATCAAAAATCCAAAAACATCAAAACATCAGAAAATCAAAATCTAAAACATCAAAACATCAAAAGAAATCCAAAAACATCAAAACATCAGAAAATCCAAAAACATCAAAACATCAGAGAATCCAAAAACATCAAAATATCAGAAAATCCAAAAACATCAAAAAAGCACAAAATCCAAAAACATTCAAAACATATAAAAATCCCAAAACAGGTCAAAAAGTAAGTCGAAAAGTTGAAAGGAAAGTCGTCTTGTTGAACTATGGCTCTTTGAGCCTTGAACGTAGGAAAGGTTGATCTTTGATCATCCCTTGAGACACTTAGGTCAGTCCTTTAGGAGTCTATCATGATAAACTGACATTTCATCATGTATATCTTCATTTGTAAATCGGTCAAGTCATCAGTTGAACTACGTGGTCTCTGCGTGTATAATGTAGGCAAAGATTATTTGTTGATTAGTCCCTGAGGCCCCTAGGATAGGTCCTTAGGTTAGTCTCTTGGTCAAAATCTTAGGAAACCCCAAAACATTGGAAAATTGAAAATCAAAACATTTGAAAATATTGAAAAATACCAAAAACAACCTCAAAACATTGCAAAACTCCAAAAACATCCAAATATTTTAAAAAATCCATCTATCTCATCTCACTTGCACCCACAATAACCCCACTCATAATAAATGATCGTCATCCTCAACCTTTGGTGAAACAATCATAAACAAGTCTAGCAGGTTAAAAGTGAAAACTCAAAATTTCAAGTATTAGGTCTAAGTCAGTACATAAACAAGTTGGTCAACTCTTTGTGTCGATAACCCATCATCCAATTGGTCCCATATCAATCATTTGAAAGAACACTTTGGATAAACAAAATGACATGCTGCCATCCACTAACATATCCTAGGATGCATCCTTCCTACAATGGGCATTATCTTTTGGCAATAGTTTCAATTTTTATCCTTAAAAACATATTTCCTTTTGGTTAGAGGTATTGAAGAACACCAGCTTGTTTGTTTACTTTATCTTTGTCTTTTGACTTATCTTATTGCGCTCATTCCAAGGACTTCTCAATGATATTTGAACAAAGGATTTAGAGAAATAGGAATGGGGGAAATGATCATTATCTTTTGTCTGTTGTGCTTGTTGGATGTTCTTGTAATATAACTTGGAAAATACTTTCTTTGCTAGGTATGTATGGAGGGTGTTTTGGGCAACTTGTTGACTATTGTATTGATAGGTTATACCTTTCTGTGTTTTGGTCTGAGGTGTTTGAAACTTCTAAAGTGAATCCTAGCAAGGTTTCCATATGTCAGGTGTGAGCAAGAATACTCCTATCTATTTTTCAAGTCAAAGTTCATCACATTGGGTACAACACCATCCTAGTTCTCTCTACCTTGATACATCATACCACGTGTGTTATCAAACATAAGAAAATTGGTCCTTTGAAAATCCCAAATCCTTGGCAAGTAATCATCATCATTGGCATGTTCATCATCTTGTGTCTTGTTGAAATTACTTCTTCTCTTTCATCCCTTCTTGCTCATCACACTAACAAGGTGCTATGACAGTTGATCATCATCATCATCATCATCATTGATCCTCCATCCACAAATCATTAGCATATTGCATAAACATATCATATAGGAAACACATGCATTGCATTTTCATCATCATATAAACATGGTATTATAAGAATTTTCCATAAATAGGCACATCCCTTTCTCATTAACATTGCATTCATCACATAAACCATCGTATAATATTCATGTGCATAAACATTTCATAGTCACTTCATACTTCCATCTACTGCATAATCATACATAATAGGTACATAAGCACAAAGATAATCCATTGCATACATACTCGCATAACATTATAAATTCATCTCACACATTACATTCATTTTTCATATTACGTCATCATCATCCATTCATATATCCATCTGCATATCATGAATAAAATAGCATAATCTAAGATCTAGTCATAATGCATACATCATCAAAAAGAAATGCATCCATCGCATCACATCATAAACATCATTGCAATAGAATATAGAAATAGAATCATCCATAAAATGCATAAATAAATGGTACACATAAAATCATATCAAAATCATCATCTCATATTTATCATCATCATCGGGTAACTGTCATAGTACAAAATAATTAGACCACTGTACATGTATGTCAATAAGTACAAAAAGTCCCATCGGGCTATCAAAAAGGAGCCCATAAGGCACAAAAAATATCATCTCGATCAAAGTCAAGGTCTACCCATCATGTTTGTTTCCCTCACCCTTGTCACCATGACCCTCTGCTAGTCTATGGCTGGTCCGCTGTGACTAGTCTGGGGCCCACTCTTCTCTAGGCACGGTTTGATGATAATGCATACAATAATAATCTGCCTCCCGAATGGCCTATGTGTAAGACCTAATAAAAACTGTGCTTTGAGAAGAGGAGGCTTCCATGCTCTCCAACTATTGTCTCTGGCCCATCTCTACGGCCTCCTATAGCTTTGTGGCCTACCTCTGCAAAATGGCCTAGTCTCTCTCAACCCTGGCCTGATCTCTCTCAGTCCTAGCCTAATCCCTCTCTATTGTCACAGTCTAAACTTGGGCCTGCAACTGCGCAATCAATGCAACTTGAGGATCCACCTACCCTGCTGGCTTCCCTATTGGTTGTGCTCATCGAGGCTATACCTAAGGCTGATCCTCACCCCCAACCCATGGTGGTGCACCTACCTGCTCCTGCTGCCTAGCCAGCACTTGCTACTGATCCTACATCTGCACATCAGCCTGATCTGGCTGTACTAGCTGAACTGGAGCCCTGGTCGGCTGGTCTTATCATACACCATCTCTCAATCCTCATCCTCCCCCTCTGCCCCTCATCCTCCACTGAGTGGGGACTGCTCCTGGAATTTTCAACCATAGGGGAGGCCAAAACCAATCTTTGTATGCCTGTGTGACACCTGGATCTGCAGGCCCTTAATCGTAAGCCCAAGGCTGGGCCACCAAATTTCTGAAGCTGCCAACGACCTCTGAAGTAGGAATGTATCTCCCCCATGAAGCCTATGACAGGGTACGATAAAAAATGGCCACATAATCATCATCTGGCTAATCCTGAGGTGCACCAAATTAGCACTGAACGCGCTCGAGCAGGTATCTCTCCACCATCATGTGCTCCTGCCCCTGCATGAACTGGTCCTAGTGGGCAAAGAAAATATTATCTGCATCGTCAGCCCATCCGAGCCGACCAAGGTATAGTCTCCATATAAACAGTGTCATCTCGTCCAGGACTCTCCTCCAATAGGAAATTTTGTGCTTGCCTATGTGTGTAGAGGACACACCACCTCTGTAATGCCATATAAGGGGATGATCAGGCCCATCGGTA
>VDFB02037028.1:0-11404 GCA_007258455.2 Sequoia sempervirens | reverse complement strand
TTTTCTATTTCTATGGTTGCTTCTAGTTTGGATTCTGAAGAGATTGTTTTATTGTCTAATGTGTATGCCCCGATTGAAATTCTTGGCAAGGCTCACCTTTGGTCTCATATTCACTATATTCGATCTATAATTCCTTTATACCCATGGATCTTAGCTATGGATTTTAATGCTATCATCAATTTGGAAGAAAGAGGGGTGGTTTGCAAAGGTTGGGGCCTTCATCTAATATTTTCAGAGATAATATATCTTGCTTAAATATTGTGGACATAAATCCTAGTAATGGCATGTATACTTGGAATAATAGGAGGTATGGTAAAGACTCAATCTCGAAGAGGCTTGATAGGTTTTAGGTTTCATGCTTTTAGATAGGCAACAATTGGGCTACTAGCTCTCAGATATTAGATTGGGGGGGTTTTGATCATTGATCGATTAAAATCTTTTTTTCATTGGTAAGAGTTCCTAAAAATCCTTCATTTAAGTTTTAACTTATGTGATTGTGGGATCCCTAGATTCAAGATCTAATGTTTGATTGATGGAATTGAGGTAGATCGGCTTATGACACATCGATGTACTCTTTTGTTAAGCAATTGCAGTTATAAAGCAACAACTCAAGAAATGGAATAGGCAACATTTTGGTAATATTTCTCATGCTAATTTGGTTGCTTAGGACTGTTTGGATGCTATTACCCGTGACATTAGAGATTTTGGCCTTTCTGAAGAATCCCTAAAGGAGGAATCAATGGCCTTGAAGTATTTGGAGGAATGGGAATTGTGGGAGGAGACCTATTTGAAGCAGAAGGCCGAGATAGAATGGATTCAATAAGGTGACATAAATACAACCTTTTTTAATTTTGTCAAGGCCCGAAGGCATGGGAACTCAATTTCTTCTCTTGTGTCTTCCAGGGGAGATCATCTAGGTTCCCTGAGGGAGATATCTAAGGAAACTGTGCAGTATTTTGCTACTTTGTTCACGGAAGACTCAACTTATGTAATTGAAGAATAAAACCATATTCTAGCTTGTATTCCTCATATTCTATCACGAGAAATGAATGAGCATCTTATGAGACCCATCTCCATTGATGAATTGGAGGGAGTTGTTTTTCAGATAAAGAAAGGGAAATCTCTAGGTCTTGATGGGTTTCCAATAGAATTTTTCTAGGAATTCCAAGAGCTTATAAAATTGGATCTTCTTGATGTAGTATATGAATCCCAAAGGAACAAATAGATGTTGAGAGCTATGAATTCTACATTCCTTGCTCTTATTCCCAAGTGTGAAGGGGATAATATGCTAAGTTTGTTTAGACCCATAACTCTTTGTTGTTGGCCCACATTTTCTATTGCATCAAAAGATTTATCTATCAACGCTTGATACAAACGATAGAGACATGGATCGCACAGGAGGCGGTTAGTCCCTTGTCATGAATCTCGAGGGGAGAATTGACCATCTTCCAACAATCTCCCCCTCAGTATTACCCAAGGGGATTTGAACCCATGACCCAACACTCTGATACCAGTTGTTGGCCCACATTTTTCATTACCTCAAGATATCAATCTATCAATGCCTGATACAAATGGTAGACATGGATCGCATGGGAGAAATTTAGTCCCTTGTCATGAATCCTGAGGGGAGTGTTGCCCATCTGCCAACATTTTTAACGTGGTTTATAAGATTCTATCTAAGTTGATTGTGGAGGGGCACAAACTATGGATTAGTAGGCTCATATCTGAAGAGAAGGGAGGCTATGTGGTTGACAGGAAAATTCTGGATGGAGTGGCCATTGTTGTTGAGACTATACACTCCATTTCAATTTCCAAGGAGAAAGCTATGTTTAATAAACTTGACATGGTAAAATCCTATGATAGGGTCAAATGGCCTTTCCTCAAAAAAGTGCTTTGTGCCTTTGGTTTTTCTGAAGAATGGGTTAAGTGGGTGATAAGTTGTGTTACTTCCACTTCCTTCTCGGTGCTTGTCAATGGTGAGTCATCCTCCTTTTTTGTTGCTTCTAGAGGTCTTTGGCAGGGAGATCCTTTGTTTCCCTTTTTTTAATCCTCTTGGAAAAAGGTTTAGGGAGAGTCATTAAGAGCCATGTTAATCAAGGCCTTATCCAAGGATGGAGTTGGGGGAAAGGTTTTCCTCCACAGATTCATAGTTCATTGATGACACAACTTTGATAGGTGTGGCCAAGATTAGGGAAGCTAATAACTTCTGATGAATATTGGATATATATCTTTTGGCTTCAAGTCAACAGATCAATGAAGGAAAATTTTCCATCTTTTTTTTTAATACATTGTTGCTCATTCAGTAGCAGATTGCTCGTATTCTTAGATTCCAGATTGGAAATCTTCCTATGATCTACCCTAGTGTTCCCCTCTCAGTTTGGATCCCTCCTAGGGGAACTTGGAAAAGTATTCTAGATAAGTATCGAGCATGAGTGAATCACTAGAATCATAGGTGGTTGTATTTTGTTGGGAGAGTTTTGCTCTTGAAATTTATGATTCAGGTTTTTCCTAGCTATAGGTGTATGCTCTAGGTGGCTCCTCCTATATTTTTTAAGGAATTGGATGTTCTTACAAGACAATTCTTATGGGATGGTAACTTGGCTTCTTCAAAGTGGAGTTTGGTAAAATGGGAGACTATTTGTAGACTAAAATAAAAAGGGGGCCTTGGGCTAAGATAAGCTAGCTTCACTAGTTAGGATTTGGCTACTAAACTTTATTGGAGATGGTGCAATAACCAGGACCATGTGTGGGCTAGGATCCTCCACCAAGTATCTAATGAGGGTGGTGTAAAAATAATTTCATGTTTGTCTATTGGGAAAAGGATCTATCATTTGGAATACTCTAAAAAAGGGAGCCAATTTGATTAAGAAAGGTTTGTTTTGGATTTGTAAGAGGGGATCTGAAGCTTTGTTTGTTTTGATTCCTAGGATGACTTTCCCCCAATTATTTCCATGTACCCTCATTTGCATGACCTTTGTCATATTATTTTCCTGCTTGGATAATATGGGACTGAACAGGCAGGGGTGGTGCGTGACTGGCGAGGCAGGTCAGGCGACGAGAACTGTATCGTGCGGTGGTGCGGGAGAAGCGGAGATTATTACCAATACCCCATGCCCCACGCTTGGATTATGCGTAGGGATGTATCTGCGCCCTGCGCGTTGAAGATTATTTGGGTGGCTTGCTTTCATGCTTCTTCTCTAGTTGATTTTTGGAGAATTTTTGGGAGGCCTTCGACATAGGATTCCTTCCTTCAGATAGTGTGGGACATAGGCCCCTCCTTTATTCTTTTCCAAATTTAGCTTGAAAGGAATCACAAAATCTTTTAGGGAAGGAAATTGATGCAACAACTATGATAGAGGATTGTCCGCATGATTCAAGAGATTGTGAAGGATAAATGTGAAGTGTCCCTTCCTTTGGAGAAATGGGATGAATAAATAGTTCAAAGAGGTTGGGTTTACAAGGTATTGAGCCAATATCCTCTTGTGATAAGAGAGGTCACCATTTCAAGAAGAAAACCTAGAGGGAAGGTCGATGGTTTCCTCCTCCAACTAGAGTTTTTAAGATTAATACTAATGGTTCTTCTAGTGGAAATCCTGGGCATGTTGGGATTGGTGGAGTTGGAAGAGACAACATGGATAATGTCATTTTTTTCTTCTCCACTTATAGGGGGCAACACACCAATAACTTCATGGAAGGTCATGCAATTCTAGATATTGTTTAAAGCACTTGTGCTCTTCGATGGAGTAATACTATTTGTGAGTTGGATTCAAAATTCTAATTAATTTTTTGAACGAATAGAAGTTGGATGAGTTCAATTGGTATCTTGCCTTAGTGGTTACGTAGATTCTTAGATTGAGCTCCATGTTAGATTGTGTCTCTTTTATTCATATCCCATGGAAGTGGAACTAGGTGGTTGATTGCTTGGCTAAATGGGCATCTAAGAATGCTAGCGAATGGAAAATTGAGGATTGGGAGCACTTATCCCAAAAGTATTCTCAAGATATGGACAAGTTAATTATCAAAGAAATAGTTGAGTAATGTTTATTTTTGGTTGGTTCCATGGGGGTATGTTTACTCTATGGATGGGTGGTTGTATTTGGGTCTTTTGGTTTCTACCTTTGGGTGCGTATTATTGGCCTTGTGGTGATTCTTTTGTATTCCTTTTATTGATTCAATAAATTTTTACCCTCTTTTTCAAAAAAACATAGTACAAAAATCATAATTAAATAAATTTTGATTATAATTTTATAAGTGTAAATACAAAATCATTAATTACTTCAATCCTTTTTTAATCATTTTCAAAGTTAATCACCCCATTTGTAGTTTTAAAAAAATATTTATTATATATGTTATGCTCATATTTAAGTTTTCTATTTAATAAAATGTAGAACTTGAAGCATCATAGCGTGTTTAATTTATAAAATATTCAATGATAGAGTGAAATATTGATTATTGATGGAATGGCCATCTATTAATTCACACATATTTGTCTTAAGTAATTATCATAGATAAAGGCTTACACATTATGAGAGAGAAATATTTAAGCTTAGCTTGGTTGTAGATCCATACCAACTCCTTTATTTATTTTATTTATATTTTATGTAATTTAAATTTTAAAATTTGGAATTTATGTATTCTTTAATTTGTAATTTGAAATTTATATATTATTTTCTATTTGAATAATTGAAATATAAGAAAAATATTTTTTAATTTTTTTTAAGAACTTTTTTTTTATCATAATTCATAATAAATTTGTTTGTATTTTTGAAATTAAGGTTGAAAAGAAATGTGAAAGTGATTATTGAGATAAAGAATTGTATTGATAATCATTAGGAATGTATTATTGAGACAAAGAATTGTATTGGATCATTTTTCTAATGAATAGAATTACATATCTTTAATTCTTTAAAGAAATAGTAAAACCTATCATAGATATTATAATACATTAAAGACAATAGACAAAATGCTCTTCTAATTATAATTTATTGTTGGTTAGTCTACAAATACACTTTGTTGGATCCCAAATCAATAGATTGTCAAACCCTAAAAGTATGCCAAGCTTTATGATCAAGTCTAACAAGTGATTTGGCCAACAAACGAAACTAACCAAGATGGTTATGATTCCCTACTCTTTAGGCTCTTCTATGCCTAGGCTGGTGTACCCTTATTCACCAATGAATGCTCTTTCTCTAAGACTAACTGGTGATGATTAAGCAGATTAAATCCTTTTGCAAATTTGGAGAGTTTGTGTGATCAACAAGTTTTTCAATTAAGTCATGCTCATAATTTTCTGAATTAAATCATCCTCATATGATCACAATTTTTTAATTAAATCATCTTCTATCAAACTATTTCAAACTAGCATGTGGGTTTGAAATATAAAGCTAACTACTACTCCTACTTCTACAATAGAAAACTAAGATGTATGGGAAATGTGTTTACAAAATATTATGTTGGGGTGGAGATGATTAGTGCCTTTCTTCCAATGGGTAACAAAGTCAAGATATGGATGATTTGTGTCATCCTTCTAGTTATAACTCAATTTTTTTGGCATTTTTAAGTATTGATGACTTGCATAAATGTGCTAGGAATTTGATCACCAAGCTCGTCTTATTAATCCAAATGATTTTTCTAGATTACTATGATTTATTCAAATGAATTTAATTCTTGCTTGAAGAAAGCAATTGGATAAACCACACAAAACAATATTTTTTCTTTGATAAGCCAAATATACACTTGATATACTAATTTAAATAACCAAGAAACGCCAATTTGGAGACAACAAGATAATCATTATCAACAAATTCAACAAACAATTGAAAACCAGAATTTAGTCACCAAGTTATAGCTTCGTTTCCATTACTTTGTTTCAAAAAGGTTTTTATATTTGGCCCTTCTCCAAAATTATTCCCCCTTTTGCTACTGTGGTCTTGGTTTCCCTCTTATAGGTGAATGAGGGAAGCATCAAGCTTCATACCATTACAATTTCAAAACAACCTTTCAATTAAGCCAAATATACAAACTAAACAAATATTAGTTATACTCTACTTGTTCATGATTTACATAAGTACAATTAACTTAAGAGAAAATATAAAGATAAAAACATTTTAACACTGAAGACGCTAAGCACTTGTAGCACATCCAAAGTCTGTTAATAGCCATGAGGCACCCATGATCATCCAATCTGGAAAGGTCCCCTCTTCATGATAATGAACCCAAGGCCTGGCACTTTGCAACATTCTAATACTAGATTTCTTCTTCAGGGGGAGCCAAGTATTTTTGCTCCTATTGGAACACTGTGTAGTCATTGGGCCATTTATACTCCTAAATCTAATGCGATCATCCCATCCAGGATCAAATTGAAGCTCTAAATGTTACCTACTGCTCCTTCTGCAAATGAGTCAGGAAGTTTGGAACTATCTAAACAAACACCCTTTTCCAATCATTAAAACTTTTAAGAAGATCATTGTCCTCCAAAATTTATGGCATAAACCAATGCTTAAGTGTATGGAAAGACTCTATTCTTGCTTTGATTTTTTGATCTTCTCCAGACATATATTGGAATTCATCCATGACCATCTTTACCATTCTCTCAGTAGGCTTCAAGGTTGCAAGGGCATCTGCACTTCTTTGTAGCACCTTGCATAATGTTATCGAGGTATGATGGATGGGGTGCCACTTTTTAAACAAGGGATCTAGGATTGGTACATGAGCTTTCATCTGCTCCAATGCTTGAGACAAGGAAATGTAGCTGAGGGGACCTTGCCAGATCGAATGATCATGGATGCCTCATGGTTATTAACAGACTTTGTATGTGCTAAAAGTTCTTGGCGTCTTCAGTGTTAAAATGTTGTTATCTTTATATTTTCTTTAAGTTAATTGTACTTATGTAAATCATGAACAAGTAGAGTATAACTAATATTTGTTTAGTTTGTATATCTAGGTTAATTGAAAGGTTGTTTTGAAATTGTAACAGTCTGAAGCTTGATGCTTCCCTCATTCACCTATAAGAGAGAAACCAAGACTGCAGTAGCAAAGGGGGAATAATTTTGGAAAAGGGCCATGTATTGTAAAAACCTTTTTGAAACAAAGTAATGGAAACAAAGCTATAACTTGGAAACTAAATTCTAGTTTTCAATTGTTTGTTGAATTTGTTGATAATGATTATCTTGTGTCTCCAGATTAGTGTTTCTTGGTTATTTAAATCAGTATATCAATTGTATATTTGGTTTATCAAAGTAAATTTACTATTTTGTGTGGTTTGTCCAATTAGTTTCTTCAAGAAAGAATTAAATTCATTTGAATAAATCATAGTAATCTGGAAAACTCATTTAGACTAATAAGAAGAGCTTGGTGATCAACTTCCTAGCACATTTATGCAAGTCATAAATACTTAAAAATGTCAAAAAATTCAAGTTATAACCAGAAGGAAGACACAAATCATCCATATCTTGACTCTTTTACCTAGTGGAAAAAAGGCACCGATCATCTCCACCGCAACATAATATTTTGTAAAAAACATTTCTCATACATCTTAGTTTTCTATTGTAGGAGTAGGAGTAGCAGTTAGCTTTATATTTCAAACCTACATTCTAGTCTGAAATAGTTTGATAGAAGATGATTTAATTGAAAAATCGTGATCATATGAGGATGGTTTAATTGAAAAAATTGTGAGGATGACTTAATTAAAAAAAATGTTGATCACACAAACTCTCCAAATTTGCAAAAGGATTCAATCTGCTTAATCATCACTGATCAGTCTCAAAGAAAGAGCATTCATTGGTGAATCAGGGTACACCCTCCTAGGCATAGCAGAGCCTAAAGAGTAGGAAATCATAACCATCTTGGTTAGTTCCATTCGTTGGCCAAATCACTTGTTAGACTTGATCATAAAGCTTGACATACATTTAGGGTTTGGCAATCTATTGATTTGGGAACCAATAGAGTGGTGAATTTTTTGGGGTCATAAGTAACCATTATTAGGAAGATTCAAGAATAAAAAGGTGTAAATATAAAATTCGGGTTCAAATTTTAAAATTCTAGGCTTGAGTAAAGTTTTGTTGTAGTAATGCTGAAAAGATAGGTAAATAACTCTACTGGAAGAAAAGACCCAGAAAATAAAATTCATTCCTCTTTGAAAGAGGTGGCATCTCTTGTTAAAAATCTCTATGAAATTTTTGTATGAGTGATCAATTGAATTTTAAATAAGAGAGATTAAGTTTTAGACATCAAAGCATTACAGTTTCTCCTAAGATGGATGGTAGAAGATTCTTACACCAAGGGAGTCAAAATAACTCATTGAATAAAGATAGAAGTCAAAAGTGGTCAGAAAAGAATAAGAATGGTTTGAAGTCCCCTCTCATTGATGAGTCCAGTTTATGACTCAATTTTGATAGAGTTTATTATCTATTTGTTCTAGTTGTCATAGACTTTGATACTTGGATGTTGACCTTTTTATGATATTTCCTCAAAACCATAGACATTGGGCATAAACTTATTTTTGTACTCTTTAATGACATTGACATGCTATATAAACTATCTATGTTAATTTTACATGTGGATTAATGAATGTTACTTTAAGATAATTACAGATATGCAATTGTTGTGCATACTAATATTGTTATGCAGATATAATTAGCAGCCTACAAAATTGAGAAAGATTTTGCTAGATGGTCACTCGCCATCAAAGTCAACAAGGTGATCGTTCAAAGGTCAAATGGAGGGAAGACTCTTAGAAAGAGGGAAATTCCTAGTTCAAATCAAAGGATTATAACCACTTGTAACTGGTATTAATTGTTTGTTGAGTGAATATAGGAGTTACCGTTGTGCTAGATCTGCATTAAGGCAAACATGCTTGACCAGATTCCATGCATGCATAACCTCCTCTCCACTTTTCATGCTTTCCCTAAAGTGGCGTCCTCCTAATCTGTTGGAGTTGACCGCCTTGCTAGGTAGTTAGTTAGTAGCTTTTCTTCCTATAAATAAGACTTGAATGCTCCTTCTCAGGAGGTTGATTAATCTGATGATGTACTCACATTCTTAGTTTTTCAAGTAATACAGTTATGCTGCTTGCTTGTACTCATGTTTTCCAATGAATAAAATGAAGTTATAAGTTCATGCATTTGAGTTTACATTTGTCTTAAGGGATACTCATCCAAGGGGGCCCACTTGGTGAGCATTCCATCCTCTAGTTTAGTTATTATTTTTCGTTCAACAATTCGTTAAAATCTGGCACTGTCTGTTCCTACAACCACTAGAATTCCATTATGTGACTATTCCTATAGCCAAAGCAGATAGAGTAGTTTCTTGTTTGTTTGCCTATATTTTCATTTATGCCATGCACTTCAGCTTAGTATAGTTGTTGGTTGATGGTCAACAATTATGTTATTTCTTTCCAAGCAATTTACTTTCAGCATTATGTCTTTCTTAGCTGTAGAATGAATGTGGCTACTTTGGGATTCCTAGTGCACATACTGTGCTGACCCATTTCAAGTCTACGTCCCTGGGTTGACAAGTTAAATGCACCTTCATGGTGATTAAGACAACTATTCAGATTAGATGTTCAATCTCTGAATCACAGCTTTATGGGCTTAGTTGTTAGATCATTGTAGGAGGCCAACATTTTTGGTGTCGTTGCCAGGGATGGTGTCAAACTAGGGAGCTCTTTGGGGTCATTGATAGTTTTTCTTACTGTAGTATTTATGGAAGTTTTTTCTTAGTATACCCCTAATTTAGGGAAGTAATGATCCACCATTCTTTTGCCAATTATTTGTGTGAGCTGATTGATAGTAAGTTGATACTGTATGCATAGAGGAAGGAGGAGAGATGCTCATGGGAGATTCCTTCCTAATAACCCTGATCCATTCCAGCTAGTTGAGCATCAGAATCTTCCAGGAGAAGAAGAAGAAGAGCCACACCCCTTTGCTGATGCATTCCCTGATCTGACTAGTTCTGAAATTTCCTCTGAAGACCAAAATCAGCTTGAAAATCCCTTTGCTTTGGAACTACATCAGGCAGGCATGGGTGATGCAAATAGAAACAAACCTAACCAACCAACTTTTCCTTTCCCCATTGCTCATCAAAATGAAGTTGACAACCTAAAAAATATCCCTGCTTCAGTCCTTCCTAGGTTCTATGGACTTGTCACAGAAGATCCTGATACTTTCTTGTTCTAGTTTGACATACTCTGCAGGAGTTATGACTATACCACCAATGCCCATAGGCTCAAGCTATTCCCTATCACCTTGAAAGAGGTTGCATTAAGATGGTTCATGAGCCTAGGCAGAAACACTGTGGAGACTTGGGAGGACATGAAGACAAAGTTCCTTGAGAAGTACAAGGAATATTATAGGGGCAGTGACATGAGGGGAGATGACATTTTTAGGATGCAACAAAAGGAAGATGAGAGCCTAGAGGATTACATTGCAAGATTTTTGTTTTTCCTATAGAAATCTCCACACCATACACTCAATGAAGAATCACAAAAGTTGCTCTTCCTAAGAAGAAATAATGAAAATTGCACTAATTCCTTGGACCTAATGGGAGGAGGAGATATCTCCCAAGTTCCTTGGGAGGATATCAAGAAGATATGTCAGAACCACTCTAGGGCAACTTCAAAGAAAGGGAGAGCTTACCAATCCTCTATGGGTAAATCATCTACTAATGGAGTTTCCAAAATGGAGATTACTCACTTACTAGAAAAATTCAAGCAAGACATCATAAACAATCTAGCTACTCAGCTGGATAGACTTCAGGCCAAAAAGAAAAAAGAGGAGGCAAAGGCAATGTTGGCAGAATATTGCCCTCATTGCAAACAAAAGAAGAAGAACTGCAGATGCAAGATGGTAGCTAATATTAATAGTAAGCAGATTCCACCTGACTTCAAGCCAATCCAGGTTGAAGAGGATCAAGTCTACTATCTTGCACAATGGAGGCCATGGGATCCAAGACAAAGTATGCCACTAGATCTACTCTCTTTTGTTGGGTCATATTTCAATTCTTATTCATTTGGTAACCAATGGACACACCCATATCCATCCAATTATGGAGGATATTCACCACAGACTTGGAGTAACCCTCAAAATATCTATCCTAATCACCAAAACTCTCCACCCTAGTGGCAGCAACCTCAAGGGAATTGGCAGCAATTTCAAGGAAATTGGCAGCCACCTCCAGGAAATTGGTAGCAAGCATCTCAATGGAGGGGAGGACAACAATGGAAAAACTAGACAACCACTTACATGCAGCCACCTTCTCAGCCCTAGCAACCTGCTATAATGCCTCCTCCTATTATTTCAAGTTCTAATACACCTAAACCTGCTCAGCTACCAGCTTAGCCCACACCTAACCCAAATAATAAACCACAATAGCAACCAGTATACTCTGTTGATCCAAATCAATTCCC
>VDFB02037027.1:0-12613 GCA_007258455.2 Sequoia sempervirens | reverse complement strand
CTAGTTATCAGAGACCTGGGATTGAACTAAAGCCAATATTTTGAGATAAAGCAAAATTCCCCTTTAGGTTGTCTTTGTTCCATATCTTTCAATAAGGATAGGCTCTTTTTGGTCTTGTCTGAGAAGAATTTATTCACCCTATTTGCTACGAGCACAATCATTGTCAATAGGAACTGGGGCTAGAAGGAGGGTCTATTCTTATGATTTTTGTCTCTGTTAAGTTTTAAACTGGATTTCCATAGAATCACTAGATCCTGATCTGGTGATCCTCGTGTGACTTTAGTCGAGCTTAGTGGTCAAACATCGTCTAGACCTTGAAAGTCTGGAAGTTTAAGTGTGAATTTGAAGAATCCAACTATTTTTGTACCACCACCTCCCAAAGCGATGGAATTCTTTAAGGTGGATTCACATATTGAATTTGCTGTGTACAATGATTTACCAAAAATAATCGACAAGTTGTGTCCTATATATTATTTCCACCAAGATGCAAAAGAACATATTAGTATATTCAAGCATACATGCTTTAGAATGAGGATTCAACATGAAGACATCATATGTAGGTTGTTCCTTAAGTGATGAAGTTTACCAATGGTATATCAACCTACCTCGTAATTCTATCAGATCATGGCAAGACATAGAGACAAAATTTTTAGCCAGATATAGAAAATTGACTAACCTTGCTTTATTATATCATCAATTTTCTCAAATCAAGAGGTTCAAAGGAGAACCTATAACTGATTTTAATGACAAGTTTCAAAGGCTTATTCTAGGCTACAAGTACCTTATGTAGTGGATAATTTTTCTGCTATCGCAGTTTATTATACAACAGTAGATCCTTTAACTGCTATATTTGTGAAGTGAAGAGAAAATCCTCCTACTACTTTACCAGAAGCCTATGCCAAAGTTGTGAGCGTGAATTTAGAAAAGAAACACCTTGGAAATGAATCATGCACAAAAGGCGAAAATGAATTGAATATTTACCCTACCTCGAACATAAATGGAATCCCTGTAGGTCATCCTATAGCTCCTAATGTTTATCCTTCAGTGGTCCATAATGGGACATTTCCTCAAAATACTTTCTTTCAACCAGGAAATAGTCAAGCTTTAGTCCCTCACCCTGGTTCAGCTATTACAGACCTACATCCTAATGAAATTCTTTTTTCTCACAAACTCAAGAAAATCAAAACAATGAAGATTTCTAAGGAAAAGGAAGACATGAAAGAAGTTACAACTCAACTCAAAAGATTAACCAAAGAGGTTACACAATTAAGGTTTCATAATTTCTATGCTAAAAATAATAATCAGAACTCACAACATCAGATGTATAATACTCCTAGGCCACCTAGACCTTGGAATACACGACCTAATAATGGAGGAGTATCAACACCTCTAGATAATCCTGATCTTACCGATGAAAAGTCTACATCGAAAGTGAATTTAGCCAATCTTGCGATGAATAATTGGTGTAGAATTCATAATACAAATGCTCATGTTGAAGTAGACTCTTCACAATTTGAAAACTTATGCACCCATTTTACTAAGTATTGTAACGATTGAAGCAACCGCACAAAAGTAATATTCTCTAACTAATATGTGCATCTTCATCCTATGACATTTGAATAGTGACAAGATTCCTAATCAACATAAATGATAATTAAGTGCAATTAAATTTAAATAAGTTGATGAGTCCATTATTGATATAGAAGAGTTTCAATTCCTAAGAAAGATTATATTGAACAAAAGATGTAAGCTCTTGTTCAGGTCTTACAAGAAAATGTTGCATTGAAAAAAGAGAAGTGAAAAGGAAGTACAATAGAACTACCAAACACTAGTCATTATTGTTCATTAATCTCGCTTAAAATCTTTGCAATTATTTGTGTGTAAAATGTTCTTGTTTCCTTTGTCGAAGTAAAATATTCACTACGTCTCTCTATATTAAAATGAAATTCTTGTCTTGTCCCCCTATGGTTGATGAAACTTGTCCTTTGAGGGATGTCCATAGCCTCTTTATGAGATCTCATTCATAAAGGTAGGGAGGATGCTCATTAAAGGTTGTGTAGTTTTGACTTTCACTTGCTAGATGCATTTTCCTCAATGTTTCTACAACATTTTCAACGAATACATTTTGGGAGCATCCTATAATCTTTGCATTCCATGAGACAACATTTCTTTAAGGTATTTTATTACCAGGCCCCAATTATTGTTCCTCCAGGCAACTTGATAGACTCATGGCTACCCCACCCTTTTATCTATTGTACCCTTTGTGTGTGTGTGTGTGTGTGTGTGTGTGTGTGTCTGTCTGTGTGTGCTCATGCTTTCTCCTACTCTAGTTTTGTGCTTTTCATGCCCTCATACTACCTCAAAATTGCAGTACCTAATTGTATCATCTTTATTATGACATCTTCCCTATGCTCTTTAGCTGCAGTCAATCGCAACAACACCTATGCACCATTCTCATGTATTCTTCTTTTGTTGTTCTCACTTGCAACTCCTCCATGACCACCTTGCAGCCTCACACAAAAACTGCTCCTTCATCGCACTTACTTGCAGTACCATATGAACCCTCATTTCCTTACATGCAACCTCTTGTCTCCATTCCTCTTCTTTAACTTCCTCGTGACACTCTTGCTTGCCTTTCTCCTCCAGTGGCAAGCTCCCTTTACCAAGACCATCAACTTCTAGCATTTCCTTCGTTGCTACCTACTTTTCACATCATAGTTTCTTCTATCTTCATCCTCTGAGGTTTCTAATCACGCCCCAGTCTTCCTCAAGGACATAGCCTCAAACATTTTTAGAAGTTTACAGCTGAAACTTCAATACTTTCTTCATCCACCCTTTCATGAGTATGACCTCCTCTTATTATCTTTAAAGACATCCATCCTCTTGTGTATTCTCTTGATACTTATCAGTACAACGCAAATCTTGCTTGCATCCTCTGCTATTGCAACAACTTTTTTTGTTTTTCTCCTTCTCGACATCTTACTATCTTGAATCACCCTTTCTCACCTCTGCAACTCTCCTAACTGCAACCTTCTTTGTTACAGAGCCAAATTCCCACCCTCAATCATTTCCATCATTAAACACTTGCAAACTCTAAAGAATGGACATTGTACTTCCTCCTAGAATTGTAGCCCGCTTTGATACCATGTTGATAGGGTTATAGATCATTCATTCCATGGACTTGTAAATTAGAGAAAGTCACATTACTGTGAGAAATCATTGTAGCCTTCCAAGAAATCAAGATATTCTTTGCTGCACCTAATCCTACAGCAGCCTAAACCCACTTCTACAGAGCCTCACATTAACAAAAATTTTGCTCCAGGTGACTCTCGGTTAGGATTGCACATTCGTCCTAGTTCCTGTCCCAAACATAAACACACGCATGCACACATATACATATATATATACTCTCTAACACACAAAACAACAGGAGTAATTCAAAAACATAAGTAAACAAACAAGAACACAAGGAATGGAATCCCTCTTCCTACAGACATGGCTCAAGACTGCACTTTAAAGGTTTCAACTTCTATATACTATTATAATCTAAAAATACCACTTACATTCTAATTTCTCCTATTTTCCTCTTACACATATTCTCCAGCTTTTCTTTTCTTTTGCACAACTAGTTTCACCTCCTCACACCCTAATATTGCTGCTCGCATGCATGTTACTCCAATTTGTTGGTCACACAGTGTACTCGATTTCACGCATCTCGTATTATATTCTGCAGCATACACCAAAAATTCCTGGAGTCATGGGCAACCTGGACCACTCGCAGTTCTCTACATATCCTTTCAATTTACTATTCACAACATCATGGTAGCTGGTTGGGCGACTCTCTGCCAACTTCGAAATTTAAAATTTTGAATTAAAAAAAATGGGGATACTGGCAATAACTAGTAATTATATTAGAGCATGTGCATAAGATAGGTATAAGTGTCATAAATGATAAAATTAAATGAATATAATGGAATATATATAGGAATAGATAAGAGCTAAGTGGGAAAAATGTGTGGATATAAAAAAATAAATATATAAAAATGTGTGGTTTCTCTGATCAGCGTTTCCTTTTGACTTGCAATGGCTCCAACACCTAATCTCCCACTATCTTCTTTAATTACTTTACACAGCAGGTCCACTTTTCATTCTTTTGATCTGGCTTGACTATGATCAGCGGCGCCTATCCTTAGATAAAACCAATACACATAACAATCCAACACATAAATATTAATTATCTTTTCTTTCGCAAATTCAACTATGATGTCTGCTGCGATCTGCAATTTCCACCTTTAGCTATGGCCTTTTAAAACTTATGACTTTCCATCAGGTGTGATCTGCCTCTTTGGTTGGCAGTTAACTTAAGATTTCTGCAACTTGACTTCTCCTTTTAAATCGCGAAAACGATCAGCTTCAATTTTGGCAATCTCCGGGCTTCGAATTTGGCTTTAGTAATGACAGCCTGGGGGCTTCAAAAGATCTATTATTTGCCTTAAACAGTAATGATCTCCTCACTTGCATGGCAGCAGCTCTCTGTAAGTCTCTTGGATGGCTTCAGATTAGAGTATGACAGAGATTAATGTTGAAGTTAAACCCCTAACTGCAGGCCCCTAACCTTTACTCACTATATCGCAATCAATAAAATAGCCATCGCGATACCGGGGAGACTTCCGTATTATTTTGTTTTATTCTAATCGCCTGCCGTTTACCGTTGTTCACCGCGCAGTTTACTAACCGCTGCCCGCAATATCGCAATATGGGTTTTACCCATTGCGATACCGCGGGGAACTATGGAGATAGCCGCCACCGCCAAAGGAAATATCGGGATACGAAAGAATTAATATTTATGTTATAATATTATTGTAAGGGCATTTTATTAAATGCGTTTTGACCGGGAAAAGGTAGTTAGGTAGTTGTAATAAATTTTTATGTCGGACCCTCTCTTCCGTGAAATTCTTTCACGTGATTTTTACCTATATGTATATGCATATGTAATTTTATGTTTTAAGACAATTAATGTGAATGTGAGCAGGTGAAAATTTTTACGAGCAGCAGCAGGTTCGATTATCAGAGTTAATTTTATCAAAGCAGATTATCTGGGTAAATTTTAAAAATAGCAGCAAGTACAAGCTTGACAAACCCACAAATTCCACAGTTTAATGGGAAAAATTATGAGTACTAGTCAATTACCATGAAAGCACTATTTAGCTCACAAGATATATGGGATTTAGTAGAGAATGGATTTGCAGAGCCAGCAGATGCAGTAGCATACAATGCTTTAACACAAGCAGAGAAAGACTTATTAAAAGACACAAGGAAGAAAGACTCAAAGACTTTATTTCCTCTGTTTCAAGCTGTACATGAGAGTATTTTTCCAAGGATTTCAGCAGCAATAAAGTCCAAACAAGCATGGGACATACTTCAAACAGCCTATCAAGGCATGACAAAGTTTAAAAAGCAAAGCTACAAATACTGAGAAGAGATTTTGAAACAATATGTATGAAGGACAATGAATCTGTAGATTCATTCTACACCCAAGTCATTGGGGTGGTTAATCAAATTAGGTCTCATGGAGAAAATCTAGAAGATACCAGAGTTGTTGAAAAGATTTTAAGGAGTTTTCCCACAAAATTTCTACCGGTTGTAGTTGCTATAGAGGAGACAAAGAATCTTTCACAGTTCTCAGTTGATGAGCTGTATGCATCTCTAATTTCTCATGAACACAGGCTGAAAAGGTCAGCAGATACATCATTGGAGCATGCTTTCAAAACTCAGGCTTCAGTCAGTCAAGGAAGAGGCAGAGGTAGATCAAGAGGAAGAGGAAGAAACTCTTACAGAGGTGAAAGATACAATCTATCAAATTCAAGTGGAAGAGGTAGCAATCAAGGCTCAAGCCAAAACCCATCACAGAATCAGTCACAAAATTAAAGGTATGATAAATCTCAAGTCCAATGTCACTACTGTAAAAAATATGGGCATTATATGAATGACTGTAGAAAGAAGCAGTATGATAATAATAGACAAAATGCAAATTTTTCAAGAGAAGGTCAAAATCAGAATTCAGATAAGAGCACAATGTTTTTAGCTTGTAATGTTGCTCAAGCAAATGAAAAAGATGTATGGTTTTTAGATTCAGGCTGTACCAATCATATGACAGGGAATCTAGAAATGTTTTTAAGTTTAAATGAGAATGTAAAGTTTGATGTTACATTGGGTAATGACAACAAAGTGTCAGTCAAAGGAAAAGGAGATGTCAATATTCTAACTAAACAGGGGGAGAAAAAATATATTTCAGATGTGTATTTTGTGCCTGGTCTGAAACATAACTTAATGAGTGTAGGGCAACTAGTTCAAAAAAGGTATAGAGTAACCCTCAAGAATGGTTTGTGCACAATTTTAGACAAATACCCAAGCAACCAGCTTATTGCAAAAGTCAGAATGAAAAACAACAGAATGTTTCTCTTAAAGATAAGGCCAGATTTGAATATAAATTATGCTCAAGCACAACATTTAATGAATTCACAAGTGGGTAGAGAAGAAACTACAATAGTAGTGCAAACAATCTTTCAAGCTGAGATAAAAGATGAAAACTGGTTATGGCACCTGAGATTTGGGCATCTCAACTTTGGAGGTTTAAATTTACTTCATAGGAAAGGCATGGTCAAAGGACTACCTTTAATAGAAAAACCAGAAAGGGTATGTGAAGGGTGCATTTTAGGAAAACAACACAGAGAATCATTTCCAGCAGGAAAGTCAACTAGAGCAAAAGCCCCTTTGGAAATTATACATTCAGATTTGTGTGGACCTATGCAAACACCTTCAATAGGTGGTAGTTTTTATTTTCTGACATTCATTGATGATTATTCAAGAAAAACATGGGTTTACTTTCTAAAGCAGAAAAATGAAGTGTTTGATCTTTTTCGTCAGTTCAAGAATTTGGTTGAAAAACAAAGTGGTTATTATATCAAAGTGTTGAGAACAGATAGAGGTGGTGAATATATTTCAAGAGAATTTTTTAATTTTTGTAAGGATCATGGAATTCACAAGCAATTCACAACTAGATACACACCTCAACAAAATGGAGTAGCTGAAAGGAAAAACAGAACAATCATGGAAATGGCTAGAAGTATGTTGAAAGCCAAACATTTGTCAAATGAATATTGGGCAGTAGCAATATCTTGTGCAGCCTATATTATGAATAGGTGTCCAACAAAGCCATGAATATGATACCCTCACATACGGACAGAAGAAAACACGCTGTTACCTGGCTACGAGAGTGACGGATGCAGCATATGCACATGTGCCCTATGAATTGAGAAGGAAAGCCAGATAACAAAGGGAGAAAAATGTATATTTGTTGGATACAAGGAAGAATCCAAAGCCGTTTATGTTTTCCCATAATCCAACAACAAAGAAAGTTATAATCAGCAGAGATGTACAATTTGTAGAAGATGAAGCATGGGATGGAAGTATAGAGAAGACAGTAAATATTTCAGCTAGTATACCTCAAGAGGAGAATGAAGTTTCAGCATCAACGAATATTCCAGCTATTGTGACTCCTACCACTCCCATTCAAGCTCAGCAAAGTAGTCCACAAGTGACACCAGCATCGATTGTAAGAACAACCTCATGCATTCAAGGAAGCAGTCCAACAAGAGGACAACAAACACCATCTACAGCAGGACCATCGGGTCCACATTCCACAAGTTCAAGTGATATGTCAAATCCTACTTTGGCAAGTCTGAGAAGACAGAAAATCAGAAGCATAATAGATATATATGAGCAAAATGAAGGTGAGAATAATTCAGATCAGATTTCTCTTTTTGCATTTTAATCTCAAATAGAAGATCCAGTTCATTTTGAAGATGCAGTCAAAGATAATAAATGGGCAAGTGCTATGGATGAAGAGATTGAAGCAATTGAAAAGAATCAGACATGGGAACTAATCAGTCTTCCAAAAGACAAAGATGTTATTGGAGTGAAATGGATTTATAAAACCAAATTGAATGAAAAAGATGAAGTTCAGAAACTTAAAGCAAGATTGGTTGTAAAGGGCTATTCACAACAGCCTGGAATTGATTACAATGAAACATTTGCACCTGTAGCGCGATTGGATACTATAAGAATGATTTTAGCATTAGCAGCTCAGAATAAGTGGTCTGTATTTCAAATGGATGTAAAGTCAGCTTTTTTAAATGGTTATTTAGAAGAAGAAGTTTATGTGGATCAGCCACCTAGGTATGAAATTCAGGGTCAAGAAGACAAAGTTTACAAATTGAAAAAGGCACTGTATGGATTGAAGCAAGCCCCAAAAGCTTGATACAACAGAATAGATAGTTACCTTTTGTTGAATGGATTTAATAGATGTAGCAAGAGCCCACACTCATATACAAAAAATGAATGAAGAAGGTGAAATAATCGATAGTATGCTTATACGTAGATGATTTAATTTTCGACCGCACTCTGTCAAATGATCCGCTCAAGGCGCACATGCAAATGAAAGAATTTGAAAGTTCATGTAATTTAGGGTCCTGATGGAAGTATTTTGCATTGGGCGAACCGAAAAAATGGTATTTTATTTCTGGCTACCAAAATATGCAAATGACATTTTAAAAAGGTTTAATTATGATGAAGTGCAAACTAAAGATCAACACCTACGACAGTCTGAAACTAAGCAAGGATGATAGAGAGTCTAATGCGTTGATCCAACTTTGTTTAAGAGGCTTGTTGGAAGTCTCATGTATCTCACGCCCACAAGGCCGACATTATGTATGGAGGTTTGATTCCGTGCTTATGGAAACACCTCAAAAGACACCCATTGGAAAAGCCGAAAAAGAATTTTAAGGTATGAAGCGGAACAAGAAACTTGGCATTAAGTATTCAAGTTCATGAGTTCAAACTCATAGGATAATACTGCATGCTGATCGGTGGCCGCAGCATTGATGAAAAGCATCGCCCTCGTTAAGTGTATTTTGAACTTTGGACTGAGTTGTCTCAGTATGGTCTTCTGCCACATCTGCCTCAACAACAAGTGTAATATGCAGCCTACAAGCAAAGATGTCAGTAAACTGATGAGAATAATTTTGAAAGAATTGCAAAATGAACAAATAGAGGCAACAAAAATTTACTGTGATAATAATTCAGCCATTGCTCTCTCGAAAAATCCAGTCTTTCATAAGAGAAGCAAGCATATTGATACCAGGTATCATTTCATCAGAGAATTAATTAACAATGGTGATATATTTTTAGAATTTTGCAGATCAGAAGAGCAGAGTGCAGATATTTTTACAAAGCCGCTGGGTAGAGATAATTTCATTTTTCAAAGAAACAGATTGGGCATGGTGGACAGTGCAGTTATGTTTAAGGGAGAGTGTTGGAAGTTAAACCCTAACTGCAGCAGTCCCCGCAAACCTTTGCCCGCTATATCGCAATCAATAAAATAGCCATCGCGATACCGCGGGAGACTTCCGTAATATTTTGTTTTATTCTAACCGCCTGCCGTTTACCGTTGTTCACCACGTAGTTTACTAACCACTGCCCGCAATATCGCAATATGGGTTTTACCCATTGCGATACCGTGGGGAACTATGGAGATAGCCGCCACCGCCAAAGGAAATATCGGGATACGAAAGAATTAATATTTATGTTATAATATTATTGTAAGGGCATTTTATTAAATGCGTTTTGACCGGGAAAAGGTAGTTAGGTAGTTGTAATAAATTTCTTCCGTGAAATTCTTTCACGTGATTTTTACCTATATGTATATGCATATGTAATTTTATGTTTTAAGACAATTAATGTGAATGTGAGTAGGTGAAAATTTTTACGAGTAGCAGCTCTGTGTGTTGAAAAATATTTTTATGTTTTAATTTTTACTGTGTGTGAATTTCCTCTGCCTCTGGCCTTCAAACAGGTGGTTGCTTTGAGAGAGATTGGGGTTTCTGACATGGTGGGGATCGATCCTATAGCCTCTCCGCCGCTTGTAATGGAGGGTGATTTTCACAACCAATCTTTTGAAGATTATACGTTTTATTTTGTGTATTCCGATGTCTTTGACAGTTCTGCAAAATTCGCTGAGGAAATTTCACGCATGCTGAAGCCAGAAGGTTCTTCGCATGCATGATATGTATAATATTGATTCTTTGATTCTTTCATTGTTTAGCAATTTTAGTGTTGTTCGTTTTGCAAAGTGGGAGGGATATGTTGAGATTGTTCTGAAGAAAACTGTAAATACTGTTGAGTTTGGGGAAAGGGGAAGATGTTCTGTTAGGGGAAAGAAAAAGAGTGTAATGGAGCAGGCGGAGCCGCTTATTGAAACAAAGCCAACAGTTTCTAATCATCCAAGCATGCACGAGCATGCACTGTATCGACCCAAAAGGAGAAATGGAGAATATTAACTAGCTGCTCCTCAAATTAAAAAAAGCCAATGAAAAAAGGAAAACCATCCACAAAGCCCAGGCTATGAAGGCTCTAAAAGAGCGAATGGAGAAAGATGTGGAGCAGGTGTAGAGGAAGGTTAAGGTTCTTAAGGGAAAATTGGAGCAGCTGGTCAAGGCCAACGAGGTGAACCGTTTCTGCGTGCGAGGAAGGGAGTACCACTAACAGAACTCGCATGGCCACCACCAATGGCCTCAGAACTTCTCTCAAGAATTTGATGGGGGAATTTCAGAAGCTCAACCGTTTTAAGTGCTTATAATTTTGTAACTGTACCTACAATGAATTGGTTTTGTTGATTCAATTTTCCAAAGATACAACAGTAGTTTGTTGTTGGTTTTGTAACTAGACTTGATTTTAGTAGTAGTTGTGATTTGTTCATAATTTGTAAAGCTTTCATTACATAGAAATCTGTCATCTATTGACAGTGTTTTTTGTTTTTGATCATAAGTGTTCTAAATCTGTAGGATTGCTTTTAGAGATTCTGTAGAGGACTAGGGATTTGTATTTAAATGCCAGAATGTGCTTTTGTTTTCTTACTCGAGGGGTTGGCAAGGTATCGTTAGTGCATTTAGTTTCTATGATATTAGATTTCTGTGATATTAGATTTCTGTTAATGTTTACAGTTCAGTTTAGCAAATAATTTAATGTATCTACATTTAATATTTGGTCAATTTAAGTAGGATAGTTTGACAATGTTGGATGGTTTTTGTGAACAAGGGTATCGGTTGATGCATATTTGTATTTGGATGTAGAATATTTGTCTCAAAAATTTAGTAGACAAGGAAGAGTACAGGCAGATGGGATAAGGGTATCGGTTTGCTGTTCTCCTATTGTCTAAGTCATTGCAGATTTTGGGAGCATGACATCCAGACAAAATCGTTGGATGCTAAATCTTTTGAGTAAATATTGAGGTTTGCAGCTGAGCTATGTGCCTGTAAGTTGAAATTCTAATTCTGTTTCATACTTTTTGAATTCATTGTGTCATCCATTTGATACAAATAAGATAGTTGTATTAAATATTTCACATAAAATGGTTTTGAATGCTATGCAGGCGTGGTTCATACGGCTTCTGTTGCTTTTGAAATTTTCCCAAATGGAACTTTTACAGATTCACTTTTCTTTACTTTTCCTATTCGCCAGGCCGCCCTGAAACAAACTCTAGCTACAATTAAAAAAAAAATTCAATTTAAAAAAAATTATTTTCCTATTTAACTGTTGTGCTATCTGTGGAGAGACAGTATATATTTCTTTTACATTTGTAGGTTGCATTTGTTTGAAGTTTCTAAAAGCTCTTCAATAAATCCTTTGAAAGCACATTCAGTTGGGATCTTATGAGATGATATATCCTTTACACAGTCTATAAAATAGTATCCAGAATTTGCAAGCATGATATAATATCTTTTAGAGACATGGCGCCATTTGCAAATTGCATTTTCCTGGAGTTTTCACTTACCAAGAAAAAGAAAATAAAGCTTATATCTATTTATTTATGGTTCTTCATACTTGTCTCGATGTATTGTCTTTCTATATTACAATAGATGTTGAAAAACACAGTTTTCTGTCTTTTACTGCAATCATTGTATTATGATCCTATATGATTGCATCAATGGTTACTCAAAGTATGCAATTATAAGCTTTTAAAGGTGCTTTTAAAAAATATAGTTAAATTTTGAGCAATTATTATAGTTGTTATTTTTTATTGTTTAATATATATTTAAAACTCTATATCATGTTTTTATTTATATGTAGTAAATTGAATAAAAATAAGTACAATTGATTAAAAAATAGCAATGATTTGTTATTATATATTTGAAATTATTTTCAATATTAAAAAAAAATGTTATATCTCTTTTTAAAGTTTATTTGGAAGATATTATCTTTCTTGCTTTTCAAAATATTCTCTTGATTTCAATTGAACTAAAAAATCTAGAAATAGATGTTTATTTCCCCTATCAACCTATTTAAAAGATATAAATCTAAAGCTCTTGTACTTAAAATATTTTATGACTTTTTTGAAATTAGAATTTAGTTTACTTTTTAGAATGTAAAATGATTTGCATGTAAAAAGAGGAAAAAAGAAAATAGAAAGTTTGTTTTTTATATTTGAATTTTACTGTTTATTTTAAAAACTACAATTAGTAGGGGAGAGGGGCCTATAGTGGAGCACCCTAACTTC
>VDFB02037026.1:0-27428 GCA_007258455.2 Sequoia sempervirens | reverse complement strand
GTTTACGCTAGGAATGGTCCTCTTTCGCACCCAAACATGAGGAATCGCTCCGAGCTACGTTCAACTAGATCGATCCCTTAAGGGTTTGAGTGTAGTATGTTGAAATAGGCCATTCCTCCTATTGTTCGGGCTGTGTGTTAGTGATATGGGCCTGATGTAACTTGAATTACGGTAGTTTGAATGGGCCTGTTGAGTGGTTTGGCAATCTTTGTATTGCATCAGCTTGTTGCTTACTATTATGCTTTGATAGATTTTTTATCAAGCATCCATAGCTTGTTCGAAGCACCTATTTTAGGCTTTTAGCTGTAGCAGGAAGGCAATGAACTGTTTGATAAAAATTCTTTGATAGACATGGGCGAAAGGGTTGTGTTAGCATAGACGAGGTAGTGAACTCTTTGAAAAAATGCCTTAAAGAAATGTGGTTTCATGGTGATGGAATGGCATGACGAATGCTATGACAAGCAAATTGCTATGGATTGTCATGGCATTCCATCACCATTGAGACCACATTTCTTCGAGGCTTTTTTTCAAACAGTTTGCTGCCTTTTCTATGCTATTGCTTATTAGTATGCTTTGATAGATTTTTTATCAAGCATCCATGTAGCTTTTTGGAAGCACCTATTTTAGGCTTTGAACCATACCAACAAGGAAGCGAATTGTTTGATATTCCACCACCATGAGACCACATTTCTTTGACACATTTTTATCAAATAGTTCATTCCCTTGTCTATGCTATTGCTTATTAGTATGCTTTGATAGATTTTTTCCAAGCATCCATGTAGCTTTTTTTGAAGCACCTATTTTAGGCTTTCAACCATACCAACAAGGAAGCAAATTGTTTGATATTCCACCACCATGAGACCACATTTCTTTGACGCATTTTTATCAAATAGTTCATTCCCTTGTCTATGCTATTATTACTATTATGCTTTGATAGATTTTTTCTACATCCATAGCTTGTTTGAAAGCACTGCTTTTAGGCTTTTTAGCCATAGCAGCAAGCAAGGCAATGAACTCGCTTGATAAAATGCTTGATAGACATGTATGAAAAATGTGTTAGTGATAGATAAGGTAGTTGAACTTCTTGAGGGGTCGTTCGAAAGAAATGAGGTCTCATGGTGATGGAATGCCATGACAATCAAATAATTTTGATTGTCATAGCATTCCATCAGGTCATGAGACCTCATTTCTTTGAGGCATTTTTTCAAAGAGTTCACTACCTTGTCTATGATATTGCTTACTATTATGTTTTTGATAGATTCTTTCCAAGCATGCATAGCTTGTACGAAAGCACTTCTTTTAGACTTTCGGCCATAGCAACAAGGCAACACTTGAACTATTTGACAAAATGCTTTGGTAGACATGTATAAAAATGTGGTAGTATAGACAAGGCAGTGAACTATTTGAAAAAATGCCTCAAAGAAATGTGGTCTCATAGAATGCCATGACAAGCAAATGCAATTGGCAGCTGTTCCTAGTTATTAGTTATGCAATGTGAAGTAATTGCATAACTGCTTAGGTTGACTTTATAAAAACTATATATTATAATTGAAATTTTGTCATCTATCAGCATCTAGTTATTAGTTGCAATGTGAAGCAATGCTTTAAGTTTGAAAGATGTGCAATGCAATGTAATCAACGTTATGAATATAAACTACAAAATTATAAATTAAAGTTCAAAACATAAAAATGTCAAGTGTTTACAATAAGCCATTATTGATCATTTATCAAACTGAACAGTGTGAACATTTTTCTGTGTGGAAGGCAAACAAGAAAATAGTGGTTCAAAAATAAGGAATTTGTCTTCTGCACCAAATGAGAAATATTCATAATATGTGCTAGGAAGGAATAAGTCCATAAGATCGAGTATGCAAGAACCGAGAATTGCAAAATTGGCTTACGTTTGACTTCCAAACACAAATTTTCACACTTTTCGATGTTCCAACATAAGTCAAAAAAGTATGTGTGTAAGTTTGTAAAGCATACACTTGAATACATGTAACTCATATCTATTGACTCCATTAATTTATAATGCAAATATGGACAATTCATCAATAAAAAGATTTGTATTAATCAAATAGCTATGTACACATGTACATCAATATACAATATATATAAAATATAGTTACAAAAAGCCATATAGGCTTACGAATGCCATATAGGCATACAACGCCAAATATATCAATACAAAATATGTACAAATTGCCATGTAGGCATACAACAAAGGGCTCTACATTCAAAATTCATTTCCATGCCTCGTTCAAATACAATTTTCTTTTCCTTCAGGCGTAACCGATGGCTTATATAAATCACAATTAAGCTTCATGAGGGGTGCCCCCGCTGCTCCTCCTACGATTTAGCTCCCCGTCAAGTTTCAACTGCTATAATAAGAAGTAAAGACATTAATATATAGAAATTATATTATAAAAATTAATATATTTAACAAAATCTTAATCACTTACCATCCGACGCATCATGCTCCTCGAGGAAATATTTCACCGATGCTCGTGTGCTCGAGCCCCTCGCATAAACCATCCAATAGAAATTAAACTACTTAATCAATAATGGTTTGATTTTTCACTAGAACTAGTCTATCTATAACAATGAATGTAAATTGAAATTTAGTAATTTGCCCTATACCTCCCCTATCGTGAGCTTACTGGCGATTCTATTGCAGAGAAACACCAATATCCATTGCCCTTGTTACGCTATGGTAGTTTCACACCAACATCCTAAAAATAAACAACAAATTATTCAATCACAAAATAGTTATCGACTTCAAGTAATAAGCCAGCTTGAATGATGTAATGCAACGTAAGCAAATAATACATGATTATCATTTTTTTAAAAAGCAATAACCTAGGACAATCACATTGAAAAACAAAAGACCCTTTAGGACAAATTTTAAGTGAAAAAGCGTCAAAACACAATGTAAAATATGACAACCAATATGAGAAGAAGAGATGATCTAGTCAAAAGGAGCTTTGATAGTAGCCAATTGAGTTAAGTATGACAAATCCAAGTATCAATGTTGCAAGGAATGGAGTAAGAGCTAAATAAATATACAACGACAATAAAAAATGATGGAGCTAACTTGTCAAGGGCCTATTCTTCAAAACCCTTATTAAACACTTGTCATAGTTTAAGATATGCAATAAATGTTTGACAATGGAATTAACCTTTTGAGGATGATAGTGATTAAATTGAGGTCTCCTTTTACCATGAAAAGACTAAATATTCTTTCTTTGGCCTATCATTATGATTTTAAGTTTCCTCACTTGAGTTAAATATAATAGTCAAGTGTTTATACCAAAGATGATAGAGAAAATAATCATGAAAAGGAGAATATGATGGTGATCAATGACAAGTCAATGGCACATTTGACAATCAAAAGAGTAGAGGAATGCATAGTGAACATCATGGTACAACTTATGATATAAATTAAGCCACATGGTTGATGTGCTTTGAATCCTTGCATCTAAAGGAAATGGATAGTGAACATCATGTGTTACCTTGTTACTACATGAAGGAGGAGGCTCCATCTCTCCATTTGGTGTGTAAACAAAGTGGAAGTTTGCTAACTATCAAGTGACGGCTTAAAACCCTAGTTTTTGCTCCATTTCATGTTTGAGCTTTGTACGGACAGTGGAAGGCTGGGACCTCAAGAATATTTGAGTGTTGTCCATGTGAACCAAGAACCTTGGAAAAAGAGTGGGAAGTCCTTTTCAGATTTGTGAGTTCTAACCTGTTTTGTAGGTGAAGGAGACCTAATAGGGGCTCAAGGGCTACTAGCCTTTCAAACCCTAGCTAAAGGATTGGTGAGAGCGATGGGAAGTTAAAGTCTTGGAGGTTGTTCAAACACCTTTGGAGGATAGTTTGAATCCTTTTAAGACTTATTAGTACCCCTGCAAGAGTTGATGGAGTGTTGAGGAAGATTGGTCTTTAGTATATGTAAAGGCTAAGGAAGAGTTGTGGCAATGAACCAAGGTGGACTTGGTGGTTGGATTTTGTGATAGAAGAGGGGTTGGTCAGACAAACCAGGGGCACCTAGTCATGAGTAGGGACCTATAGGTTAGATTGGTGAAGCAAAGCACCAGAGGTCTTATAAGAAAGGCCTAGAGAGGAATCGATTGATTCCTCCAACCCCTCTCTCCCATCGTGATTAAGCATCGTAGCAAGCAAAAGATTTGGGATTGATCTTATGTCGTGAGAAAGAGTTCAGTGGTTCTAGCATCATGGTGACAAATGCCGAAGTTGGGCTAAGAGGGTTGAAGAAATAGGATGAAGACAACAGGGTATTGAGAGAAAGTTAGACTAACTTGAGCAAGTACCTAAATAAAAGGGTTTGATGGAAGAATAGCAAAAGAAGAAGAGGTTGGTAAAGGAGGATAGAATCCTCGAACCCCTAATTCTATATTGAAGGAGGATCCCTTCTTGAAAGCATTGAAGGCTTTGAGTGCAAAAACACTTGAAGGAGTACCATTGTTTAGTGGAAAGATGGAGGCTGATTTAGTTATGGATTGGATAGAGGGAATGGAAAACCATTTTGAGTGTGATGGAGTCACTGAAGCAAAAAAGGTAAAGGTGGCTAAATCAAGATTAAGAGGTTCTACCTTAACTTGGTGGAAATTCATTTAGATAGAGAGGAGAAGGAAGCAAGCAACCCATTCTACTTGGAATGGGAATGGGTTGCCAAGGTGAAAGAAGCATACCTACCTAAAGACTATGAAATTCTACTGCATAAGAGGAGACAGAGTTTGAGGCAAAGAGATCGTGAGGATGAGTTCCTACATCGAGGAGTTTCAAAGACTTTGCATGAGGTCCAATGTCACACAGAGGATGAGTGCTACTGATGGAAAAGGTATCTCAATGGTTTCAAGTGGAACATTCAAGAGGAGATGGTTCTCTCTTGGGTTTTTCTCCTGCCGCTGCAATCAATGTTAATAATTCTGGCATTAAAGATTGAAGAGAGGAGTAAGAGGAAGCAAGATCAGACTTCTAAGGGCAAAGGCAAAGGAAGAGATCAAAGAGGACAACATGGTGGCTACCAAGGTAGAGGCAATGACCAAAGAAACCAAGGAGAGTCAAAACTCATAGAGCATGGCGGTGAAAAATCTACAAGAGGTGGACACATAACGGGTAGAGGACCTCAAGGAGGTTCAACAGGAAGAGGAGCAGCAGCAGAGCCTTTCCTTGCATGTACCTCGCCTAGGCCTTCCTTTGTAAGACCTCCCTTTGGTGCTTTGGTTTTTCACCAATCTAACCTATAGGTCCCTACTCATGACTAGGTGCCCCTGGTTTGTCTGATCAACCCCTCTTCTATAATTCATCAAGATCATACATTGACCTTCTTACCCCTCCTAAAGTTTGGACTACATCCATTACCTCCACATAAAACTGGACATCCTTGGTCTTCATGGTTCCCACGCCGTGATATGGTTATGCAAATGAAAATGAAGAAAAGTAATCATCTCCTTATCCATTGGCTAGAAGAATGCATGCTTAATGTTTTGATACATGATATCAACTCTCTCTTTTGCTCTCATGGTTGAATATCAAAATCCAGTATGGTGGGCCTCCAGAGTTCTAGTCATCTTTCTTCCTCTTCCACCAAATGTTGTCCCGATCCACATGTCTGCTAGCCTAATTGGCTTTGTTTTTGAAAGCTGAAGTTTCTCTTGAGTCACCAGTGTAGCTCTCTCTACCTTTCCAAACTCTTTCATTGCTACAAATTGTCTTTGGGATTTAGTCATTTGTACCACATGGTTGATGTGCTTTGAATCCTTGCATCTAAGGGGTTTAAAACCTTAGGGCCTTAGATGAGAAAAAGAAGTAATGTTTTTCTTTTCTTTTTATGTGAGGACGTAGTAGTGAGATAAAAGAGGACTGTATAGAAAAATGAAAAAAGAAGACATAAAAATTCATGGACCATACTATATCACCTACATGCTAGCTAACAAGGACATGAATGTAGTAGATTTAGGTATGATAGGGGTATTGCAAGGTATATTTGAGGAATATATAAGAATGAAGAAGAATTCAATGGATCAAATTAGTGTCAAATGTTTTCCTAAAAGATCTCCCACACCCTATTAGGGAATTTAATCATTTCTAAGCATTTTCCACGTCCTATGGGAAAGTTTGAGGAGGCTCCAATAGTTGAGAGTTTAATGAGTACTTATAACTTCTTTCCATGCAATCATGATTAGTTAGAGAACATATAGGGAAACTTGATGAGCTATGCAACAAATGAAGAGAATATAGGGTATTTTGACCTAGTCTCAAGCATCTCCAAGCCTCTAGGAGATATTGAAGGAGTCTTGGCTGATAGATAGGGTCGAGGATAGAAATTTTATTTTTGGTTACATTGACATCATGTAGGACATCCATCGTCTTATTCTTGGTTACGTTGACATCACAAAAAATTATATAGGATGGATAGAATGTAGCTCTACCTTTGTCAGTTCCATGTTAAATTTTTATTATATATAGCTTGCTAGTGTAGGAATTCTAAGACAAACAATCATGGTAGGACCATTCTTAAAAGATTTCAAATAATAACCTAGTGAACCCATATACTCTTATGACTATATATACACAAATTTAGATTAAACTTAGAATTCATTAACTTTAAGTTCTATTTATTCTATATTACCTCTGAGTGCAAGTAGATTTGATCAAATCTACTTGCACTCCTCGTGAGGTGTTTCCTTTGAAACCTCCAATATTAGCTTGCTCAACATCCAAAATCACATATTAAAATACCATTCATAAAACAATGCTATTAACATGCAATAAATTTATAATTGTTTACTAGTTACATACCCCACCGATAGGTGTGTAATCGTGATAACAGGAGTAGATTGATCGGAAAATTTTGTGGTCAACACCGTGGACTTCTACAATTTTATTAAAATAATAAAAATCCAAATTAGTTAATCTTGCATTTGATAATTAAAATTTAATAAACTAAATTCAATGAACACGCCTCAATTTTACCCGACCGCCAATACCATATGCATCATGCGTAATGTCACCGCCTCTCCATCCTCGTGATGCATAATGGATCAAGCATGAGAAAGGAGCATGGATCCTGCAGCACCCTCCCCGAGGGCCGTAGGTCATACAAACAAGTGGTCAGCAAGATCGGCCACACATGGCCCTCGGCCACCACCAAGACTTCCGATTGCACTGCATAATGGGGCATAGTGTGGTGATGACACTGAAGTCAAGTGATGGATCACCGCAAAGTCTCTACATCAGCACTCGCAACTACCGCATCGCAATCTGCTCACGAGGGCGCTCTAGCGAGGTCATCTCCCTCGCCGTAGGATCCTGCACTGTGCCTATCCTGAGCCGACCCCCCACCTCTCCCCTGGAACTCCCTCATATCAAAATAATTTTGGATTTGGTTCAATACAAACTCACGATAATTCCTAAGAAAATATTGGGGACTTCACAATATTGCACGGTGGGTAATCAAAGACCATATACCATCTCATAAAAACGGGTTCCTAATCTACGTGGTGGCACCAATGGATAGGAAACCTCTTTGCATTGAGGGTGAGATTTTGATTTGTTCTAGGGTCGTGAATAGAGAGCACAAATCGCCTTTAGTAATCTTTAAATCTTTAACTTGTTTATATGATAATTTATCTGCATAATATGCCCTTGATGTTTGCCTCCTATTTTGCCATCCAGATTTTTGTTGGGTAATTGCATCCACATTTTTTAACAAATCCTTCAACGAATCTGCTAGATGTATCCTTTTTGTGGTTGAAGAATTTTGATCACTCAACCTACTAATAAGATCCTCAACTTCTTTTTATTGTTTTCAATTTCACTCCTCAAATTTTCTTGAGTGCGGAGGGTATTGAGAGAATGGTGGGGCAGGTTGATTTTGTTGTTGAGGTTGATTTTGTTGAGGTTGATTTGGTTGAGGATTTTCCTCCTCTTGTTGAGGATTTCCTACAAATTAAAAAAAATCATTCATTTCTAAACTAAAACAAACAAAATCAATTTAAAACAAAAAAAATCATTACAAATACCAAACAAAACTTACCTCTTGCATCTTTTCGTCGTCGGGGTGCCATATTTGTGAAGAAAATTGAATTCAAGTTGATCAAGTGTGAAGTAGTCACCTCCTCAACAACGCGAGCGCGTAGTGCAGGGTTCTTGGCCGCGGGCAGAAATAGAAAACAGTAAAAACAGAAATGAAGAATGTTACTTTTTTTTTTGCTTTTAAAAAGACAAAACGCGTTCGCGTTATAACGCGAACGCGTTTTGTCTCATTTTTCACTTTTGTGGCCACAAAAGTGCGATTTCATCTTGGTGCACTTACCCATGGTTGATAAACCTACTCCTACACAATCGCTACTTGAAAATTGAACAAAAAGGAATCAAAATGCTAGAGAGTGTAGGCATAGACTTCATGCTATTACGCATTTGTTACAAGCAAAAGAAGAAAAGAAAAACAAAGAAAATAAAAATCCAAACTTACCTCAAGCAATGCATGATGATTCTCCTCCTTCGCCAAAACAAGAAAGTCCTAAACTTCAAACACAACAAGAACAAGAACCTTCCATGGATATTATCATTAGACATTTTGTTGTGATAAACTTGGATGATGATAATAAAACTACTAAAATTGATTACGAAGTGCATAGAGAGTTAAATTTATTGTTTTCCTCTTCCATGAGCTTAAATGATAACAATCATGATGATCCTCCTACAAAGAGTGTTTCACCACATGTTGAACTTGGTGCTTGTCCAAGTTTGGCACTTGATGTTGTTCCTTTGGCTAACTATTCACCTTCCACATATGATGAACAAGATTGGGATGTGAACAACCTAATATAGGCTGACTCACATGTGCCTTAATAATCTTGTCTTTATTTTCTTTTCATGTTCTTTATGTGATTGCATACATGCATAATGTGATCCCTCATACTATTTTGTTTGTTGTGGCTTCATGTTCATTCATTTATTTGTACCTTCATTCATCTATATGTCATAAACCTTTATCTTTTCTTTTTGTCTTATGTTTTCCTTTTGGGGATGATGCAAGGCATTGAGACATTTAGGTCTCTTCCATGTTGACCCAAAATCTTTTCTTTTCTTTTGCTCTCTATGTGTCATTCTTCTAGTTCTACAAGTATTTATGGAATGATGACATTTTCAAGCTCTATAATATCATTATAGCAAAGACATACATTGACCCCATATCTGTGGATCCCTTATGTGATTTTGGGATTTCATTTTTTGGGAAATCCCTTTTCATGACACAGCTTCATTTGGAAACATATGCTTGGCATAGGGCTTTCCAAATAAGCTCTCATGTATCCTATCTTGTTAGCATTTATCATTTGCTACTTTAAATTAATTTCTCACGGCATGGTGTTACCAATTTCTTTAAAGTGGGGGCATACATTGGCATCATCATTTTGGAGATCTTGGACTATATTCTTATGTTTCTTTGTGCGGTTTTCTTACTTCACGATATGTGTCTTCTTCTTGGTGGTGACATTGATTTTGATGTCCTCCAAGAGTGTGACATTTCTTGGCATATGACTTTCCTCTTAGTGGTGATGCTACGCGTTGCATTCCCTAAGTTGTGAATCTTTTATACTAGACTTGTTTTCTCTTGGAGACATTAGGCACAATGTTCCCTAAGAGGAGATCTTACATGAACTAAGCAAAACCCCTTTGAACATGTCTTATCCTATTTGCATTTTGTTCATAAGTGTTTAGCATAAAGCAGATTGCTAAGCCTTATAAAGCTCAAAGTTTGTATTGTGTGGTGCCTTAAATTAAAGTTATCGGAGGTATAACTTTGGTATGGTATGGGAGCCTAATAAGATTCTCTCATTTTCCACCCTTGGGGGTTCACCTAGTGGATAATAAATTTCATTAGCCCATGTGACTGTGCATTTTTTTTTGCATAGTGGACAACAAGTTCCACTTGTAAGAATTTTTGGACAAACAACTAAGTCATGATCCACATCGCATTGGATAGTTGAGGCGTGATCCATCCCTTTCTTTTTCTCTTTTTATTTCTTTAAGTATTTGACATTGTATGATTGAGTATCTTGTCATTGCTGCATATATATGTTTAACATAGGCATGTGTCTCCTTGTGCCTTTTTTGGTTTTTCCATGAGATCTTAGATCTTTGAGGCCTGATCATCTTATTTGATCTTTTTTGTCTTGTCCTTCCAAAAATTGTACAATTAGACACCCTTGATTGTCTAATTTAGTGTGAGTTTGGCGCAGGGTCATCCTCTCACTAAAGTGGGGGCTAAATGTATTGTAGAAAAATGTAACCCTTTATATTTTCTCACTTGTTTGGGCCCTCCTAACTTAAAATGGACTTAATAATTCCTTAATTTAGTGTTGATAAATGTACCCCTTTATATTTTCACACTTATTTGGGCCATCTTAATTAAATTGAGCTTAATTATGGCTTAAGGGTATGTGCAGGATCATGATGGGCCAAAAAGTGGTGATATGATGGGTATGTGTAGGGTATGTGGCTGACGACTTTTTTTTACCCAAAATTGATAAAACGAAAAGGGTTTTTAAAGGATATTTTCAGATTTCCACCAATATAAATTATGCTTTAATTTGAATTTAATAAATAATTATTATTCATTTTTTATTTGAATTACGACTAAAGTTCTGATTGATGGGTTGATTGAAAAACATCTATAGCTTTCAAATGGTATCACATTTTTTGAATTTGAAACATATGTCACATTCTATGTTTTATATACTATAGGATTAGAAAAAAAAAATGAATTTCATGAAGTTTTAACCAAGTTAAGGTGGCCAGACATACGAGTTTTTATATTTTTTAAAAGTTGTAATAAAAAAAATCATTATTAATTATTTACTTGAAAAAAAATTACAAAAAAATATGCATCACATTGGGACATGAGTACTCTACTTATATGTAAAATATTATAAAAAAATATTATCATTTTATTGTGGTTACGGTGGTCAAACAGACACCTACTTATTTTTTCCCTGAAATTTAAGTACTACTGCATTGAAATTTCAAATTTGCACCAAATAGATTTTTGTTTTCTTTAAATAAACCTAGTAGTTTATAAACTACATTCAATTTGCTACAAATTCTATTCTTACATATTTTTGAAATAATATAGATAACTTATTCAAATTTTTACGTCAAGTTGCCTAACTCTAATTTTTCTAAATTTTTCGTCACTTAAGGGCCTGTTTTTCCATGATGATCCTGCATATACCCTTAATTATAATTTTTATTCATTTGCAAAGCCTAATAAATTACATTTTCTAAAGAGGTAACCTGACAATAACTAATTCCTAAACATAACACTTTACATTGAGAAATGTGTGTTCTAGGTATATGGACCTGGGACCCATTCGCCCATGGGCGAATGGGTCCTCCCTAGACCTTTGGACCTAAATTTAAATTATTTTTTTGGTGGTATTTTAACATCTCTAAATCTATAATTCAATGTCGGCTTGTGCTATTTGAATTTCAAGAAATTAAGGATACATACCTATAAATACAAGGTTACTTCACTAAGTTTCACCTAGAGATCCACATGCATTTCAAGCATCAAGATCCACATACAATTCAACCATTTCATGCAAGTTGCAAACTTCCTAATATCTCCATTATCAAGGTTTCATTCAAGGGTTTGTTGAGTGGTAACATATATGTGTTCATTCTTCATTCCCTCTTTCATGTTTCATTTCAATTCAAGGTTTGATTACCAAAACGAGGTTTGAACAAGGCAAACCCCCATTAACCCAAAAACAAAATAAAAATCTCTCTTGTGTGTGTGATTGCAGATCTAGATTGAAGAAGACTTGAAGACCTTTTGAAGAGCAAGATTTACAAAGTTGTCAAATTTGTTATCAAATCACATAATCTCACCTATAGATCTAATTTCCAACTTTCGATACTAAAACCTAGACAAATTAGAAGCTACATATCTGCACCAGAGGCTCCCAAAAGATTGTTGAAACCCTTGTACTTGGACCCATTCACCCATAGGCGAATGAGTCTCAGATTAGATTATAGAATGAACCTTTTGTGACTAGTACACATGTTTCTACCCTTCGCAAATTTGCAATCTATTTTTGGTTTTGCAAATATTGAGTTTAATATTGTTGTTTCAAGGGTTAGATTACATTTTGGAGGTGATTTACTATTTTTTTTTCATATTCACCTAAGGGTTGTTAGTCAATTCTTTGTGGGGATCTTATTTCCTAATGAAATAAAGGAAAAGAGGTCTCTCATCACATCGCATTTGATCCCGGGGTAGGTGTAAGAAGTTGGGTCCACAGAACGTTCAAAAAATGGAAGTGTTTTTCCTGATTTCCATAATTTGTCATAGTTGGACTTAAAATTTGAAGCACTTACACATTGAATCTTTTAAAAGTTCACTAATATGAAATTTAATATTTTGAGTCTAGTTTTTAGATGTGTAATTTATTCTAATACCTAGATGATACAAAATAATTTTTAACACACATGTATAAAAAATAGTTTTTAAAAGTCACTTTTTTAGGAGCATGTCATGCATGTGTACAAACACCACAATTTGATATAAATAAAAGTATTTTCCTAATTCCTTTTGTAAAAAGATGTATATTATAATGAAGATTGATAAGGATAATTTTTTATAATTTTTTTCAAAATATTTTTTTATTTATTAAATTTTTATTGGCCCTAATTACTTATTTTTAAAACTCTTGTGTACGAACACCATAACTGACCTAAACTTATCATTTTTTAATTTTATTTTTTTCATTGTGTAAAGATTTATTTATAGATTGATGCTATATAATTTTTTTAGCAAAAAAATTAACAAATTAAAATTTATTAAAATAATTTGAAAACTTGACATTTCGAGTTTATGGACCCATTTTCTCATAAATTAATTAAAAATAGAAAAATAATCAAATCATAATATATATATATATATATATATTTGAAAACTAGGCATTGCCATATATAATGGGTTTTACTTTCATAAAATAATTTAAAATAAAACCTCATTAGCTATATTGCTAAAGTTAGTTTTCTCTTGAAATTGCTATGACCTTGTACTTGCAGGTCTAAGCCTAAGTGTTGGGTTACCATGCCTTTTTTGAGCCTAAATCCAAATGAAAAAATGTCTTGTGAGCTTCAAACCTTTTGGAACAAGTATCCACTTCAAAATGAGCACCTATTCTAAAAAATGAATGGGTATTTGTTTTAAAGTTGAAAAATGACACTTCCCCTGAATGTGGACCCAACTTCTTGCACTTACCCCCTGATAACCCCTCAAACACCCTATTTTTCTTCATTTCACCTTTGTATTTTCTAGCATTTATTGTTTTTTTAATTTATTTTTCTGAATAGACCTCAGGTTTGAGCATGTTAGTAGGGTTAAAGTATTCCTACCTAACGTTTTAGCTCCCTATTTTCCTTGGACACCAGTGTGTCCCTCGAACTTCAACGCACCACATTGGCATCCTCATCCCGTGCTATAGTCCTTTGGCCGGAAGCTATTCCTTCTATGGCAGAGATCTCAATACCCTTCTCTCTCATATTTTAAAGAAATCTATTTGAATATTATCCTTAGTAAGATATTCTTTGCAATTTTTTAATTTAGCTACATTGAGTAAAGCTTGAGGTAGTTTAGGGAAATTCACTCCCTGTGATTCTCTTGAGAACGAAGAGACTCATGAGAAACAAATCCCCCTCCTCTACATTTTGGTGAACCCGATGTGAAGGATGTTGGATCTTTTTTTGCAATGTTTTAATTTTTATGATAATTCTTTCTCTAAGGAAGATCTCAATATGTTGGATGATTCTCTATATGACTTCTTAGAAACCTCCTCTATTCATAGATCTCTCAAATAAAATTCCTCTTCACTAGCTAAGGATTCAGTGAACATTGTTGTAGTCTTCATGGCTTTGCCAAGGCCTAAGAGACCCATTGTTTACTTGACTCCAACTAGCCCTTCTCCTAAGAAGATTCATTCTATCGGTGGGATCTCGTATTATAATGACTCAACAAATTTGTATACAATGTTCTTACGAGCTACAAACTCTACTTCTTATAATGTCGTAGTGCACACATACAACACTAGAAGAAATCAACAAAATTCGAACCAACAATCTTTTGTTCCTACACCTCAAACTACTCAAGTTCCTACTTCCTTACCACCTTCTCAGTCAAGTCTTCCTTCAGCACCTAAACTTGTGACTAAAGCACCTGGAGATTATGATCTTGTCGAGCAACTTCATGTTACTCTGACTAAGATCTCACTTTTGGGATATGCTTCAAACCACTCTAGTTTACCAAGGCATGCTTTAGGAAGCCATGCAAAATATCCTCTTGCCTACTTTTGCTAGGCTAGTAGATGTTTAATGTGTTGATTTCTCATATTCATACGGATTTATTGAATATTATATTCTATCTGCAGGAACTTCTACCCCCAAATGTGTAGAAGCAAGTGGACCCTCTAATGATCATAGTTAGTGTTAAGAACATTGGTATTAGATGTACCCTCGTTGACACCAGTTCAGCTCTCAATGTTGATTCATCAAGGTAGTATGGATATACTACCTAAGATTAATGTTGATTCTTTCTCTTTAGTTGCTTTTTCTTTATACATTTATGGATTTGATAATTTTGGTCAACAAGCCCAAGGCACGATAATCTTGCCCTTGCGGCTAGTACCTATTACCTTAACCACTTTGGTGTATGTGATTCCTGACCCTTTACATTAAAAACTTATTTTGGGAAGACCTTGGATTCATGTTATGGGAGCTGTGACTTCTACCCTACATCGTTCTTTAAAGTTTGTGCTAATAGCCAAGTGGTTACAATTAAGTTTAACCCCGAAATAGTCCATCTCTATGAGTTGGTGGTTACTGGTCAAGCCCCGATTGTTTCCACTCTTAAGAATCGTATTCATCGCTAACCTTTGATGTGTTAACATGCTCTTCGGTGGTGCCATCTATAGATATTTTCCCTAAAGAGAGTGTCCTGAAAGAGGAACAACCTAAAGAAGAAAGTCCTAAGTCTTCCCCATCTACTTCTTCTAAATCAGATGCATGTCTTGGTGCTGATTGGGGATCCTTGTACTTCTCTAACTTCTTCATCATAGAGTACAAAGTGAATCCCATCCACCTCAATCTTCCAATGACTTCAAATACCTCTATTAAGAAAGTTGATCAACCTCCTGTTGAGAAGGAAATTTGTGATCCTACGTAAGAACCTAGCTATTTCCTTGCTAATGAGGATGATCAAAGTTCTGCTGGAGTGTTTAATGTTTGTAATTATGATGAGAAGGATGGTTTTGGTCTCATAGACATGTTTGGCACTCATTAGTGGAATGACGCTCTCTACATGGAACCAACTCCTTCCAACGCTTTGCAAACATGTTAGTCAACTGGATACAGGAACGTTTCTAAGTATGGTTATGGGCATAAAGGTCTTGGGCGTATTGAACAAGGAACTTAGGTCCCTATCCAATTTAAGCCTTAGAAGCATAACTTGGGACTGGGATGCTCTATTGAACAATCTAGACAAAAACCATGGTGGAGTCTTAACATGACTTCATTTGAACCTCTCAACTTAGTTCATCCTGAACTAATAGAGGATAAAATAGAACCTAACAAAGTTCCTCTAGATTTCTTTTCCTCAGAAGAAGCACTAGAAGAATTCTTAGGTACCTATTTCCACTTGCCTTCCTTTCACCATAAGTGATGATTATCATATCATTTGAATAAACAAACATACTTTGGAGAATCTGTTTTTAGTATGGACAAGGAGACCCCTCTATCTAATGTTGATGATGGTGTCCTAATACCTCATCCTAAAGACCGTAATCCTCTTCTTAAAGGGGATACTGTTGAATTTTTCATGGATCCTAAGTCTTTTGAAAAGGTGATCAAGATTGGGAAGTGTGTCTCTTCAGAAGAAGCTAAAGAGAATTTAGATGGTCTATTACATTCACATGTCTTGATATCTTTGCTTGGTCATATGAGGATATTCCTGGTATTGATGAGTCTATAGTGGTTCACAATATCATCCTATGCCTCGATGCTAAACCAATTAAGCAAAAAAATTGAAAGATCAATCCCACATGGTTTCCTTGTTGGTTGAGACTAAGATAGAGAAGCTATTAAAAGCAGGATTTATCCATCCTATCAGCTACTCACCTTAGATTTTGAATAATGTTGTTGTTAGTAAACCTGATGGTCATATTCATACTTGTATTGAATTTCGTGATCTTAATAAGGCTTCTCTTAAAGATAATTTTATGTTTCCTAATATTGATATGATTGTATACTTGACTGCAGGTCATGCCTTGTTATCATTCATGGATGGCTTCTCGGGGTATAACTTGATTTGTATTAACCCAGAAGATCAATATAAGACGTCCTTCACTACCCCTTGGGGTACCTTTTGTTATGTGGTCATGTCATTTGGGTTAAAGAATGTAGGCACAACTTTCCAACGGGAAATGACCTTAATCTTTCATGACTTCATTCATAAAATTTTAGAAGACTACGTTGATGACATCTTGGAAAAGTCCATAACCTGTCAAGATCACGTAGGAAATATTCATATCATCTTTCAGAGGCTTCGACTCTATAAGATAAGGCTTAGTCCTCTTAAGTGTGTCTTCAGTGTAGACATGGACAAACTTTTAGGATTTATAGTTTCTTATCATGGAATCAAAGTCGATGCAAACAAAATTGATGTAATTGTTAACATGCCTCCACCTAGAAATAATTCTGAATTGCAAAGGTTGCGAGGGAAAGTTTAGGAATTTCGTAGATTCATATCTGAATTGGTTGCTCATACCCTCCCTTTCACTCGTCTATTGAAAAAGGACGTTCACTTTATGTGGGATGATGAGTTTCAGAAAGCTTTTGATTCAATCAAAAATTATCTATCCAATCCTCTCGTATTAATGACGACTATGTAGGATAGACCCTTTTTACTCTACCTTGTCACATCACCATACACTTTGGTAGCCTTTCTTTCTTAGTACGATGATGCTGGTAGAGAAAGAACAATCTATTACATCAATCATGTCCTTGTTGACTATGAAACCCATTATTTCACCATGGAGAAACAATGTCTCACTCTCGTCTTCACAATGCACAAGTTAAGACATTATCTTCTCCATGTTGAAACACATGTCATTGTGAAAAGTGATCTTATGAAGCATTTGTTTTCTAGTGCTGACCTCGCTGGAAGGTTAGCAAAATGGGTAATGTTACTTTCTGAGTTTGACATAAAGTTCATAACTCAGAATTCAATAAAAGGTCAAGAAGTTACTAATCAATTGGTAGATTCTCCCTCATCTTGCTCCTTCCCTGGTCTAGACTTATTTCATGATGAAGATATTTTTGCAATTAGTCATGATCTTGTATGGGAGATGTATTTTGATGGATCAAGATGTTATACTGGCTCTGGGGAAAGTGTAGTTTTGATCTCACCCGAAGGAAGCTCAGTCACTCTCTCCTTTTGATTAGAATTCCAATGTACTAATAACATCGTTGAGTATGAATCCCTTATTGTTGGCTTCCATGTCATAATTGCATTAAACATAATACATCCCCACATACACGGTGACTCTGAACTTATTGTGAATTGGATCACAAGAACATATCAAGCTAAGAAAAGTAAGTTTTCTTAGTATCGAGACCTAGCTTTTTCCTTACTTTCACTTCTCCTCTTTCACAATAGATAATGTCCCTAGGAGAGAAAATTGACACACAAATGTCATGGTGAGCGCTACCTCTTTGGTACCCTCGAATAAGGATATGAAAGAATACCACTTTATGGCTCATATTCTTCACTCTCTTGTTGTCTCTGATCAACTTGAATCTAATGCTCTCGTATGTGCTCATGTAGGCTCAGGAGAATGGTATTTCATTTACAACTATCTAAAGACTAGAAATTTTCTCGACGATGTGACAAAGAATGATTACACACGGATATGAAAACTTTCAGTATGCTATGTTGTTTTATCAGATGTTCTTTATCAAAAATACTATAATGGTCTTTTTCTTCGGTGTCTCGCTAAAGCATGAATATCCCTTTCCCATAAGGAAGCCCATTTGGGCTCTGGGGGTGGAAATTTTGGTGGTAAATCCCTAGTGCAAAAATTGATTCACATGGGTACTTTTGGTAGACAATGGAACTGAGATTCCTTTGATTTTGTTAAGAATTTTTTGCAATGTCAACAACATAGTCATCTCATTCACACTCCTACTAAAGAGTTACAGAATTAGACCTCGCCTTGGTCGTTCACAAAATGGGGATTGTATATTATTGGAAAGATATCACTTCCTTCAAGATTCTAAAGGACATGTCTTTATCATTACCGCTACCGATTACTTCACGAAGTGGGTTGAATCTATCCTACTTTGATCCATGAACATTGAAGCTATTTGTAGATTTCCTCTAAACAATATCATTGCTCACTTTGGATTGCATTCTACCTTTGTTTTTTATAATAGTACACCATTCAAGAACAAGGAAGTGAAGCAATTACTTGAGAAATTTCATTAGTTCAACATAGATTTTCTCTACCATATTATCTTCATTCTAATGTCCAAGTAGAAGCATAGATAATAAAACTCTTGAGCTTATTCTTCAAAAAAATAAAAAACATGTTAAGGATTGGCATATTCAATTAATTTATGCTTTGTGGGCCTATTGCACAAGTTTTTGTATGACAATAGGAACAATGCCTTACAACCTCATGTACGGTGTTGAAGCTATCATGCCTTTAGAGTTGGTGATTCAATCTTGGTGGGTTTCCCTTAAAGGGTTAATTGATGATGAAACATATTGATCCAATCATTTGCATGATCTTGAGTTGCTTGATGAGTTCTAATTGTAGGCCCTCGACTACCTTAAAGCTTATCAACAATCACTATCTAGACAGTATAATCAAGGTGTTCTTCCTAGAACTTTCAAGGTAGGTGACCTGGTTCTTTATGAGAATTAGAGAAATGTAAATGCGCCACCTAATCAAAGGGGAAATTTTAGTCTTAATTTAGGTATCTACAATGCTTATCCTCACTTCTATTTGAATGGGTTGGGGATGTAGGTTGTGAGCCAACATGCATGGATCTTGCATCAAAGTAAATGGCATACCCAAATTCTACATTTATGTATATCATGTAATCTATCCAAGCATCCCTTTTATCCACAGAAATAACATTTATGTCAACATTATAATCATAACCATGAGTTCTAAGCATAGTATTATCATAATATATTGATATTGATCCCTTAAATAAATATTTTTTTTTATCTCTATAAAATGTACAAACTTCATGTTCATGAGGGAAAGGTCTAGTAGACTTGTATTTTTAGCTTTTTCATATAGCTTTTTTCTTTCTTACATGTGCTACTATGTCTTCATGACTATCTCCTCATTTTTATTCTCATGCCTTTTAGTTTTATCTTTGACTATTTTCTATTTTAATTGAGTCTCTACCTTTCACTTGGAAGGGAAAATAATTATTCCTTTAATCTCATTCAAAATGGTTTCAATTTATTGGTGCAAGTTGATAGGATACAAATATTGTGCACAACAAAGTAGAATAACTATATAAAAATCCTTCACTAAACTCTCCCTAGTAACAACACCAATTTATTGGTGTGAGTTGATGGGATACCAACACTACACACAAACAAGAGTAAGATCACCACAAACAATCTCACAACATATGTAGACTTGTATGAAATGTTAAACCAAGATAAATTCTTCCCTAAGAATGGTGCTAATTTTTTTGTGCTTAAATATATAGTCCCATGGATCTTAAATACTTGTGTTAACACTCAAGACTAGAAGTGTGTCAACATAGGTGATAGGTAGGATAGTGGCATTGGAAACTCAACTTCATCTTTAGGCTACTAGGCCTATAGGGTATTTCTTGAGATATTTTCTAAGGATGACTAGGGATACATAATGATATAATGGATATTGAGATAAACCATGCCTAATTTATATGAAACTTCTATTTTACTATCATTAAACACCTATATGCTAGTTTATCTTAAGATGATGATATTACAAATCTATAAGTAGATGTTCCAACCATGTAGAGATTGATGATGCCTCCTTGTTAACCCCTTAATATTTTTAATGTGATAACTCACTTCATATGTGGATGTGGCAAGAATGATATTGCATATCCCAATCTAAGCAACTATGCATATTTATAATTCTATTGTAGAGAAGTGACCACTGCAAGTAAGAAGCACACCACCAAGGCAAATACACAAAGAAAATTTCACCACAACAATGAAATTGAATATAGACCATTGAAATATATTATGTTTGATGATAACATTAGGGATATTTGTGGTATCGAGGGTAGTTGAATAATCCATAGCATATCATTGAATGTGAATTATAACACATTTTGACAACTTGTAGTGAACATCTATACAAAATATGACCTATTAGAGACATATGAGAAAATAAAAGGTTACCACAATGAACACAAACATAGACTTAATCAAAATATTAGACATGGGCCAACACACTATTAAATGAAAATCAAAATAAATACCTTAATTTTTCAAAACTATAAAATAAATTATATGGCTAGAAAGTTAAGAAGTAGCTTGACATTTTGGTGGTGGCTTCAAAAAAAATATTGTAAAGCATGTAAAGTTGATAAGGATGAAGTTTGAATATGCTATTTTATTTTAGAAATAGATTTGGAAACCAAAATAGAGCTCAAACTCAGAGGCTTGAAAATCCAAGCCTAATAGGTAGGAACTAACAAATATACCTTATACGTTTTATGCTTGGATTATAGAATGTGTACAAGTTATTTAAAACACAAAAATTCAATAAGTTGAACAAAGCACATACACATTAAGGCTTAATCACACTTAACAAAGCATATACATGCTAGAGCCAAAAATATACTTTTGGCCACTTCTGTCCCACATTTCCATACACATACTATGTTTGTGCAAGTGCATGCAAAGTGGTACTATTGGATACAAACTTACATGCAAAGCCTTGGTGATATGTTAGCATGCAAGTGAATGCACAAAGGATGTAGCATAAGCAATACTGTTTATGAACTAATGTATAATGTTGTGCTCAAATCTCTTAAGGAGTTATGATTTCTATTGCATTCTAGAAAGATGAGTACTAGGAAAATGAGTTCAACTTTGTACAAGATTATACCATTTGTTACTATGTACATGTATTAAGACATCTCCTTAAAATAAACACAAAAATAAATGAGAAATGATATGAATATGCCAATTTTACCATTACAATGGCTAATTATCAGTATATATAAACTAATTATATCTCCTAAAATGATCTTATGAAATCTTAATAATTTATTTGAAATCTTTATTTTTATATAATACAATCTTCTTAATTTTTTATTATATTTTATAATAAAAATAGTTTGATATAACTATGCAACCATTAAATTTAAACCTTAAAATAGATTAATTAAAAAGAGATAACCATATAACACTTATCCTCCGAACAAAATAGATTAAAACATTAGAGAAAAACCCTATAAATTATCTCCTTCCATATTTAAAAAATCTATAAAATATATAAAATTATAATACCTTAAAAATGATGATGTCTCAATCGACTATATTTTTATTAATTAATCAAATTTCAAAAACATGTTATATTCTGGATTTCAATTAATTAATGATTTCGCTAAAATGTACATGGAGAATACTGAATATGTCAACAATAGTTAAGAAATTATCCAGGTGTCTCATTTTTGTTCGTCTCCACGTAGGAGCTAAGCATTATTGACTTCGATTACGGAATGCACCGACCAAGTACTTTGATAATGTTTTTATAATTTTAGCGGCAGGAAAATCAATACCACCCATCGGATCGGAACATTTGGCAGGATATCCCGTCATCTGACGGTTGTGAACGCGGGGAGTCCTCAATCTGCACACCAAATTTGATGGGTGCTTTTCTCAATCACATTTTGTGGGCTACCTAGACATCTTCTCTGCTGTTAAAAAACAAAATCTCTCCTTCCATCTTCACACAATGCCAATGATGAGGACGAGCACCTCTCGTCCAATTCTACCACGAACAAACAGAAATGTAAGAGAAGCAAGGAGAAAATGCAAGAAACAAGTGTATCAGGAGTTGGGTCTTTATGTTGCCATTCAAACCTTTCTTCTGACTGTACCTTCCTCTTTTACTGTTAAAAACACCATTACCAGTACCTGGTATTGTGCTTACTCCCTCTCTGCCTTTGTTTCCACTGCCACACTCTTCGCTCTTCTTTACCGACTTAAACTCATTTATGAGAGCGTGCAGGGAAAATTGCCAACATCTATCAGATGAGGAAAGTTCTTCAATGTTTTGTATCTCTTCATTTTTATTGTTTTTCCCCTATTTATTTTGTTATCCTTTCACTCTATTTTGACAAAAAGTTCTTGAATGTTGTATCTCTTCATTTTTATGTTTATTTCGTTGTCCTTTCACTCTATTTAAATCTCACTATGTTTCATAAGTTATCTTTGGTTTCCGGAGCATTACATACAAGTTATGGAAGAGGATATTTGATGATCAAAGTTCAAAAAAATTCCAACACAATTTAATATAGAAGCAATATTGATCAACAACATGGATTGTGGAAATCTGGTATCATTAAAGGATATTTGATATTTATCAAACTAAATATTTAATTAATAAATTGTATTCCAAAACATGATTATATTCTTTGTAAGTGAAAGATTATGATTTAATATAATGTGAAAGAAGAAGACTAGTTTATCTATCTTTATATAAAATCTATATAATTAACACCGTAAGAGATCTTTTTGCAATTTTTTCTTGTAACGAGGAAACTTAAGGCAAAATTTTCAGAATCAAATATCTCCAAATCAACATTATTATTATCTTCTATACTTTCAAATCCTTGACCAAACCACACACTTTTGGATCTTTCTTTGTCTTCTCCTTCCTCTTGATCTAGTTGCAGTTCCATTGTAAAGTAGGGAGGAAATCAAATGAGCCAAAAGGATACTTTGCACTTCACATTAGAGTATAGTTTACAAAAGTGCTGCCTATGCCTAAATAACATAAATTTATTGGTCAATTCTACTGAAAAATAAAGCTATATCTGATAAATCATTAATTGAGTAAAGATAATCAAGATTCTCTGGTTCAGGTATGGGCACGAGTACAAGTTTAGGATTCAGGAACACCAATATGGAAATTTTTTTCCCAAGTTTGGTACAATTGGTATCGAATAGATATGACACATACAATGCAAGTGTGATTGCGATAGTCAAACCAATTCCGCATCTCAACACACTTACAACAAAGAATTTGCATTCACACTATGAGCCACAGAGAAAATTTGGAAAGACATTAGAAAGTAGTTATAAGAAACTATAATGGTTATGGCCTGGATTTTTAAAAAGGCAACTATTCAAATAACAACAATGAGATAGGAGAATTTAAAAATCTAGATCAATGAAAAATTTATAAGTTGTCTCAATAGAGGATGGATACCTTGTGCCATTTGGATCATATTTGGCAACTTCACGAAGCATGTACTTGTCTATGCCACGAACAATTTTTATAGCAACAAATTATCTTCCTTCTTTGTCCCAACATTCCAAAACATGGCCAAAGGTTCTTGCAAGAACAAATCTAGCGCCTTTACATATACCCATTACCATAATGATTTTCTACACTATGAATCTGGTGATTTTTATCCATTGCATTTACTTTGATGTGCACTCCAGCCGGTCAAGATGGAAGTTTAGGATCTGGAAGAGTGGTATGCTCTGTGAAACGGATGGTTGTCGCAATGAAACCGATGGTAGTGGAAGAGGCGTTGGTCTTTTTAAAAGAACAGTGGAGATAGGTATAATTTTGGAGCATTTGCAGGGAAGGAGGATAACAGACACTATATACATAGACTTATTGGTGTGGATGAAAGGCTTAAGATTTGCATGGTTTGTGGCAGTCCTTGTGAATGGACAAATACTACAACAAATCTAACCATGTCAAACTTTGATATGGACAAATCTAGCAAGTTTGAATTCAATACAGTTTTTCCTCCGCAATATTAAATCACTTTATCAGATTCAGATTTTGTATATGGTTGAATGCAATTCGTAATGAAAAAGTTTTCTTGTTTTTGCGTTTCAAAAAGTTGTTTTTGTGGAAATGCTTCACTGGTCCTATGGAATGAAACGAGAGTAAGGAGACACAGATGTGGATAACTACTACTTCTATGCTATGTAAAACCTATTGGGTTTGCATTTAAGGCATTAGATAATAAATATCTTGTGTTTATAATTTTTTTTAGTTTTTGGTATAAGTACATAATGACATGTTTCATTGAGATTGAATTATGAGGCATCAACATTATTTTAAAAATGATAGCAGAGGTGGACAGCAACAGGCTCAGCCCATGCCTTTTGCAGCACCAACATGGTATCAGCCACCAACAGTGACTACTTCAATAAATTTAACATATCCTTCAGCTTCAACAAGCATGGGTCCACCATCAGACTTAAGTATGAGTTCGAGATTGACTTCAGTTGTAAATCAGGTTGCCAATTCCAGGCCATTTTCTCTTGCTCCAAATGCTCAGTTTTCTGATATGCTTCTCGCTCTGCAAGAGAAAAGGTGCACTTATCTTCACTTTTTAAAAACAATTCTATAACTTTTTAAGTTTTTTTCCCTAAAAAGGCAGTATATGAAGTAGAAAGCTAGCAGAACGTACACTTTGATATGTTATGCATCTCAACATTGGTTTTCTTGGGCTCTGTTATGTTGGAAACGTAAATGATTTATTAATCATAGCTTAATGTAGATCTTTATCCTTTAACCTATAATGTGCTGAATCCTGAAATTAAACCATGCAATCATGCAATTACAGTGGATGTTTGAGTTGATAACCAATTTCACGAGTGGTAGAGCTTGATTTATTCTTTGCTAGTTACATTGCTAGAACAAATAAATCACTCAAATTATTTGTACACTTTCTCAAGGATTGCGATTAGGCACTTTTCTACTGGGGTAAAATTTCTTCCAGTGTTTTCTAGGCTTCTAAATGAAAAATTACTGTCAGAATGATAATAGATAGTTGGATCGGTCAAGGTAAGTGTCATTTCATTCTCAATTAGTGTTAAGTTTATAGTCCTAAATATTGGCATGAAAGGCTGCAGAAAATGCTCTATATTGAAATGCATCAAAAATTAGATCATAACCCCATAAGTAACAACGACCGAGCTACTACCACTGTTCTTACCCACACCCTTCTACAGCTCAATTGCCTCTGTCACCTTCCCTACACTACACGGTCCCTTGATCAATACATTATAAGTTACAACACTAACACCACATTCATTTTCAACAATATTCCTCCGGACTCTAAAAGCTTCATCCACCATACCATCCTTGCAAAACCCATTGATTAAAGTATTATAAATCACCACATCTGGTTTACAATCCGTTTGGATAATCCCAGATCAAATCTTTGCAGCTTCCCTAACCTTACCCTGCTTGCAGAGCCTATGAATCATGGTCCCATAAAAAAGAGTACATCAGGCTTACACCCATTCTTTCCCATCCTCTGCCAAACCTCTTCCGCCTTCCGGAACCTCCCTTCCTTATAAAGATAATTCAGCAAAGAATTATATGTCACCACATTGGGCACACACCGGTCTTCGAGCATCTTGTCCCAAAACATTATAACAAACAGCATCAACCCTACACCCATTTTCTCCATCAAATCCCATAATTTCACAGCCTCATTAACTTTCCCATCCTTACAAGCTCACTCGTGACAGTCCCATAACTCACAACACTGGGCACACAACCCTTGGCCTCCATTTCAGACAGCAACAGTCTCTGCGCCTCTTCAAAATTGCTTTAGTTTGTAGAGAGCTTTGATTAAAAGATTATATGTTTGTAAATTAGGGTTTGTCTTAACTGTTTCCAAGTACGCATAAAACTGGGGTATTAAAGGGATAGAATTGGACTGGATGAGCACTTTGAGGAGGGCGCTGTAAGAGCGTATACCTGGCGTGCAATTGAAGTGGGTCTCCATGTTTCTGAAGATTTCAACGGCGGGTTCTGATCTCCGGGCTTTCGTTAAGGCTTTGAAGACAGAGAGCAAAATGCCATCCATGCAGAGGCATCGTTCTGCCTGTATTTGCAAGAGAATTGCACTGATTTCGTTGAGATTTTGAGCGCTGCCAAGGTTGTCTATGATCATGTGATAGGTGGCGTAATTGGCTTTGAAGTTCGGGTGTTGGGTAGCGTTGTTGAATATGGCCAGAGCTTCCATTGAGTTTTTCACTACGTTCAGCACCTTCAAAATGTAGTCTGGGGATACAAATCTTGGCAAGGATGTTGCCGTCATTGATAGGATTCAATCAGCTAATTTACCTGGCCTTCCTCGCATAAGGCTAAACTCAGATATGTTAAGTAAGGAATCTGTGGAGCTTAAAGAATTAAGGGTTTATGCTTGACTGGGGTTTAATGGACATGCAAATATATATCTAGATTGCCCACCACTGATCAATTTTGAATTGCTCCTTCCTATTTTTCTTGTCAAATGCAATATTTTCCTTTTTGATATGCAAGCAGTCCCCTGAATTTCAGAGCCATGCGAACAAATTCAAATAAAGCCACAAAAAACAACACAAATTTAATGCTCGTGCATACAACGAACATTCAGTTTTGCATGATCTGCACTCCTATATTCTTGTCGAGAAAAAACATGCATCAAGTTTAAGATCATTTACCTCAGCACTCTATCCAAGTTTAATGTCCCAGATTTGTTTTTCAACCGAGATTTCCTCTCTTATTTTTATGTACATGGAAGCTTCCCTTTTTCACGTTCCACATCATATGTGGCGAGGGATCAGCAATGCACGTCTATGTGGAATGCACATTTGACATTTCCTTTGCAAGAGGTGGCAGGTTCAAACCAATCATGATTTTATTTTAAAAGCAAAATGATATTCGAAGTTTTGATGTACACGGAAGAATGCCGCTGCAATGGAACGCTTACAGCGTAATAAATGTATCTTTTACTTTGCTCTTCTTGAGAAAATTTAATTGTTGTTATTAATGGTGATCTTGCAGAGTTAAATATGGATGCTCTCATTTTATTATATTCTAATTGGTAATTGTACACTTTTTATGTGTAACTGGGTGTTGTTTCTATGACTAGATTCCTTATCTTGCTTTGCTAAAATGAAGTGGGTTCATTTCTACCATATTTGGTCAGTCATATTTCTTGGAAGCATACAAACACCTATCATGGTTCTAATTGTATATATAATTGTATTTAATGTATAGGGTATGATGGGGATTATAGCTTAATAAGCATAGGGTCACTTGGACTTATTGAGTAAA